>PNEQ01123012.1:0-13718 GCA_003012365.1 Medauroidea extradentata | reverse complement strand
ATTCGTAACGGTAATATCGCCGTTAGAGTAGACGCAGAGAAACCAGTGTTATAAGACGTTTACTAGCAGGTATTTATAACTAAGATTATTACTGAGTATAGCACATATTCAACACCCGTGCATTTAATGAGTACATATTGTAGCTAAAATTTATCGGAGCAGTGTAACGTAAATGTAAACATTGAACAAGACTATGTAACTAAAAGCACGTGGCAATGTTGATGTTTACATGTAGCGGAAAGATATAAACTGGCAGAAAATAGAAATTAATTAGGGCTTTTTTGAGTGCTCACTTTATTCCGAATCACCTATACTGTGTTATTTTCTGTTATTTACGCTCAGACTTGTTTTAAATGGGTAGTGAACATCAGTTACGATGAACAGGGTTTTTTTTTTTTTTTTTTCCCCCATAAACTTAAACTGAATCTCAGTATTGGAGATAACTAAAAAAATTTTACTAGCCCATTCTTAAGTTCTACTTTACAGTGCAGTGTGATGATCTAAAGATGAACAATTTTACAAATCAAAGTTGTTGACTAATTATTCATTTAGGGTGTGGTATGGTTTGGTGTTAAACAACTCAAACCATGTGTCCTGATTTTTCACTTCAGAGAACTCTGCAAGTCTTGAGGATCCCCACCCCTCTCCTCTTTCCGTTCAGAATGTTAACCCTTAATTACAACACTATAACTCAAGATATTTTGAAAACTTGGCTGCTGTTTGTTTTTTACTTCGTAGCTTCCTTTTATTTCTCAGCACTCTTTTTTCTTTTAGGTGCAGAGAAGTTGCAGCGCAGTTCAGCGCTCTGTTTTCACCGGAAGCTGCTGCTAGCAAGCAGCAACACGTTTTGGCAGTGTCCTACCAGTTACAAACTGCCTTGGCCAATGCTAATGCTGTTTTACAGAAAAGTTTTGAGCGTATGAAAATGGAAGGGGTTCCAGACTCTATTCCGCAATTAGAGACCAACTATATAGAATCCAGAAATAATGTGGGGAAATTCCTTCGAGGAGAAAAGGCAGTTTTAGCTCTTGAATGTGTTATAATCAGAGCTCTCTGCAGTTTGAACAAGAGATATCTACTAATGGAGTCAGCTGCAGCAAGTAAGGCATACTTAAATTTTTTTAAAGTATGGAGAGTCAAAGTTCAGGTCATTATTTGCAAATATAACTAACTTATATTTAATGTTTAGACATATGATGTGTGCAAATTTTTAAAACTGGAACTGTGATTTTGAGTAACCTCACTGTGCCTGAAAATTACGGTTCAAAATAGATGCTGATTGATATCCCAAAAATTGCATCACACTTTTTTTTTTCCTAGTTCCAGTTCTGATTGTAGTTGAGGGTGGCCACTCTAAATTAATACCTATTAAAGTTCAGTACTCTCAAAATTTACGTTCTACTATACATTGTTAAATCAGAAAAATTATATGTGGTAACTGAGTGATACAGCTCCCTAAATTCACAGTGTTGTGTAACATTGAAGGCTACTTTACTTCCCCTTATTAAACTACAGAATCTCTACAATCAAATGTCTCCACCATGTGTTGAATCATGATCAGTAAAAACTAAAATGGTAGCACAAAGTGCTTAGAGTAGCTTGATAATATCAACAAATGTACCCAGCGAGATCAGTGATAACTGAGGTGGGGTCAGGATGAGGCTTTACTTAAAAACTGCACAGCAAAATAAAGAAAAAAATTTTTGGCTACGTCAGTAATTAATATGGATGATATAGAGAGTTAGAGAAAAAAGTTACAAACTTTTGTATAAAATATAGTAAAGTATGAAAGTGACATCAAAACAATTTTGCATGAGTGGTTATTTCTTCTAAATTTAAAATCTGGTACAAATTAGTTTTTAAGCTTTCTAAAATTTATTATACATGGTAAATAAACAGATTAAAGTGTTTTGTTAACTAAGTTTACTTTCTTAGATCATTAAATTTGCATTCACAGTAATGTAATGATAAAGTATACATCTACATGTGATCTTTTCAGCATGAGGCGACAGGACGGGAAAGGAGAGACTGAAGATAGTAGTTACTCATTGTCGTTTAGCCTCTAACGAAAATAGAAAAGAAAGTAGCAGTATTCAGTGCTATACAAACTAGAACCACAGCAATATGGATTAGAGTTTTCAGGAAATTTTAAGTTTTAAGGACATTGAAGATAGAGAGGATATAGAAAACACACGACCTGTTGGCTGCAGAACAACACGGCCTGTGTGAACACACCTCAAAACCCCCTACTTCCAACACAGTATATCACACCAGTTAGGTGCCCAACTCCAACATTATTCACAACTTACAAATCCAACTAATAATTTCCTTCACGTCGCAATGGAATTATTAACGTAGTTGTAGTTGAATTTTTTCCCCTATTGAAGTGAAACCGTCCCAAAATGAACCTTCTTTAAAAGGAAACCCGTGAAAACAGGGGAAAGCAAAAGTATGGTTGCCATTACAGTTATGTGTATGACTTAGAACTTAAAACTGCTTTAAATGTACATCTCCATAATGTGGAAAAAAATTTAAAACTGAATGTATCATGATTATAAATTATTACAGTTGCTCACTAGCACTTGTGTAATAAATGCACATTTTGTTTTACACTAAGACTGTCAACAGTATTATTTTATTACTATGTACACTGCAAGGTTAGTCTGTTGTATGATTATTTGTTTGGTTTAGGCTGTACATTACTACATTTGAAATAACCAAAACAATCCCCACACACATTGTCACATCCCATTATATAAAATTCTTGCTATAATTTACGTAATTGTTGAACCTGATGTTCTTGTTTACTATAAAATTGCATTACCTTGCATGTAATTTACAGTGTTTTAAAAAAAAAACCTTCCTGAAAACTAGCCTCCTATAGCTACTTTACCTTTGTTTTCTTGGTCGCGGGATTAAGGGCGTGGTTCACATCAGTTTTCAACTTCTTTATACACACACATGCACACACACACACACACACACAACATTGTTTTTCTTCTTATTTTAGACATAAATTGTGATTAAATCTTCCTTCTAGGAAGTTTGTGTATATCTTATAGCAGTTTTTGCGTAATGAGTTGTAAATGTCAAATTTTTGCAATTTTATGTTTTTTTTTTTTTTTTTTGTATGCCACTAAAACCAACTGACATACCAAACCGAAAAAATTCACAGTGTATAACAATGTTGTAGGCTATGATTTGACACATATAAAAACAAAAATAATATATTTTAGTATTTTTAATAAATTGTTGAAATGTTTAGTTTCATTTCAAATATCAGGATTTATTAAGAACTACAAAAATATACTTTTTTGTTTTTATGTGTCATGTCATAGCGTACAACATTGTGATACACTGTGATTTTTTTTTGGTTTGGTATGTCAGTTTTAGTGGCGTGCTTAAAACAGTAAAGTCCAAATTTTGACGTTTACGACTCACTACGCAAGAACTGAGAGATACACAAATTTCCTAAGAGGAAGATTTAGTCACAATTCATGTCCAAAATGAGAAAAAAATATCTGGTACAAATATAAAAATTAAAAAAGACTGAAAACTGACGTGGGCTACCCTCTTAAGATGCTCAGTCACATGTAGTTAGCCAGGTTGTGATTGAGCATATGTAAACAATTAGATTGTGTAACTTTTAAGATGCAAACAAAATTCTGATCACTTCATAGAGAACTTCAGTTGAAATTTAGTCTCAAATGTTATAACAAAATAAACGAAAACCAGGGGAGTCAAAAGAGTTTAAACTATGCGACACGAACAAATTATTTATACTGTATATATTTTAAATTTTTCCAAATTAGACTTGTTCAGTTCTGAATGTGGTGTTTATAGTTAATGGTATGGTTTTATAAAATGAAATGCAGAACATTTATTGCTGATTTTGTTAATTATGGTAACATATATCAAAATTTTGCGATATAAATTGTAAAACAAATACTGGACCCCACTGAGTTTTCTTATAGACAGGGTTTTTCTACATCACCTTCTAATTTAGATTTGTAAAAAGTTGTTACTCCTCTACCAATAAATGTATGCATACTAAAGAATTGATAAAAAGGGTGAAAAGAAATATTGGTTTTGATTGATGAGCTGTTCATTGAATGAGAAAAGAGTTTGTGAATAAATTTTAACTACACATTAATTTATGGATATGCTAGTATGCTGTAACATCTATAGCAAACTTAGTGAACTTAATACATTAATTAATGAACATTTTGTTTCAAGCAGAGAACTGTTTTTTTTCTAGCTTCAGCTTTGTGATAATTTTTTTCCTTTACTTTAATAAATATTTAGACTGTGATAAAGTATATAAATATTCATGGTTATGACATAATTCTGTTAAGTAGTCATGAAGATTTTCCCCCTTCCACATCTCATATTTGCTCCCTCCATTCCCCATTAAGTTGGTCTACAGTTTGTCATGTGAATCAGCAGCTTGAATCCTGGACCAACAGCATGTTTTAAGTTTGCCACCTACCGTGCACTTCAAATGCATTGTAATGTACAGGAAAATAATTTTTTTTTCCAAATGTAACAGTGTGGGTCCATTGTACCAATGTACGAAAAGAACAGGATGGATTGTCATTGTTATGACACTATTCTTTTTTAAAAACAGTGTTTTGAAGCTCACGAACATAACTAAAACACAGACTTTTCAGACTGCCATACTTCAAAACTTACTAACCGGATGTTTTTGAAAGTAAGGTAAACACGTTCATTGAACTTTGCTAAAGACTTAAAGTAAGTTCCATATTATTAGTCTTACTTGTTACATTACAAAAATAGTAACCGGAGACAACATTAGAGTTGCACCAGAGCTACTTACTAATGTAGTTTAAAAGTTGTCCATACGTGTGTTCTGAATGCACTTTTTTTTTATTGTCTTTGCTCTTGTGTTTAAAGTATTTCGTGTAATTTGTTACAGGTGCAGGGGACTGCCTAGTAGACTTGACATCTCGTGAAGGAGACTGGTTTCTTGATGAAATGTATCTGGTGTGTTCATTAGAGCTGGAACTTTTTTCATTGTTGCCATTACATCACCAGCATGAAACATTGTCATCGACAGTTCCGAGTTCTCAGTCGAGAGTTGATTTAGTGGTGCAATGTCTGCAATCTGCACTTAGCATATATAAAGGGTTGCAGGTATGGACCAAATTATAATAATGCTTTTTTATAATTGTTTAAAATCTATTTTCAATTTTGGTTTTTTGTGCCTTACTGCTAGTGTTAATTTTTCTTTCAGTCTTCCTGCCTTGTGAAAGTGTAAATTTAGTTCAGTTTCTTGTGTACAAATTTTTCTATCATGAATCACTGTACTTGTAATTTATTGGTAATGTAACGTGCCACGTCACATCTGTCGTACTTTCTGCGTTGTCTATGATGAATTTGTTCGGGAGGAAAACTGTGTGGAGTGTAAACACACAGATCCAGTGCTCAGCAGCTTATTCTTTTACTCATGCCCGGATAGCAGCTTTGTCCCGTTTTTTTTTTTATCTTTTTTTAAATATAGTGGCATAACTACCAACAAAAAAAAAACAAAGCCAGGAATATCTTCCTTACGGTTATTTATTTGTAGCCATAACCAATCAGTTTCATGACACTAGTTGCCCACGGCATACAAACAAAATGTACGCGTCGCGAGCCGAGCTTACCAATAAACCAACGCCATCTTTTTTGTACTAGTCTCTTTCCACAACGGCAGACGGGCGCGCAATACAAATTATGTTCCAAAGAAAAACGACACAAGTCACACATTTAGGTCTCTGTCGAAACAGTTCAAACATTAAGGGCGTTGGACCCGTAAAAATTTAAAATTTTATATTTGGGCCAAACACTGTTCAACTTTTGCACATCAGATAACATGTCATTTCCCCAAATAAAAAAAAAAATTAGGTCCCATAGTTTTTGCATAATCACTCATCAAAGTCTCAAAATGGCCATTGCGGTGTAGCCAAAATCAAAAAAAGTAATTAACGAATAAATTCAAAATTACAGGAACTGATAGTGTATCAATGCACTTTACGACATGGTTGACAAAATTTAGTTTTGAAAATTTCAGTAGTAGCCAAAAGTCAAAGTTATGCAAAAATTTACCCATTTTCATCAATTTTTTAAAAATACAAAAAGTTATCACTTTGTGTTCACAAAAGTGTCTTGAAGTAGCTCACACCATTAAGAATCAATATGAATTATCTTGTTTCTGTAAGTTAATTATTTTTTATTATTTTGGCTACACCGCAACTGCCATTTTGTGACTTTGATAGGTCATATTGCTAAAACTATGGGACCTAATTTTTTTTTTGGGGAAATGACATGTTATCTTATGTGTAACAGTTGAACAGTGTTTGGCACAAATATAAAATTTTGAATTTTTACGGGTCCAACGTCTTTAACCGCCCACCGAAAATATATATTTTCAACGTTTACCACATAAGATTTTGATAACTGTTTTAGAATTAATTTATTGCTAACCACTGTAGCTGATGAGTACCTATTAAAAAAAACTAAACTATGAGTGTTGTACAAGTAAACAGCTCAATTCACAGGGAGAGGGCAGATTTTTGCCACTGGCCTAGTAAACACTCCCTGTGGTGTTCTTATTGTAACCACACGCACAACTCCTCCATCTTGCCCAGGATAAACAGCTGTAACTCTGGCCATCTTCCACTTCAGAGGAGGTAGATTGGAATCTGTAATTAGCACTAACTGGTCTGACTGTACATTGGTCTTTGATGATGTCCACTTGGCTCTCTGCTGGAGGGTATGGAGGTATTCCATTGTCCATCTCTTTCACAGCCTCTGCTGGAACTGTATGACGAGTTGCCACCTATCCAGGCGGTTCATCGATATCTCAGTTATGTCGTGGTCTGGAATAGCAGTCAGTGGCTCTCCCACGAGGAAGTGTCCTGGTGTCAGCACGTCGTAATCCTCAGGGTCAGGTGACAGATGGCACAGAGGTCTTGAGTTCAGTACTGCAGACACCTGCGCCAGCAGTTTAGCAAACTCCTCTGAAGTGAGCAAGTGGTCTCCCTCTATCCGCTTCAAGTGCTGTGTCACGCTCTTGACCGCTACCTCCCAAAGGCTACCAGAGTGAGGGCTGGCTGGTAGATTGAAATGCCACTTAATGCCTCGCTGCATAGACTCTTTGAGATGTGCTTCTTACTATCTCCTGACAGTAGTGTGTAGTACACTTTCTTCAAATGGCTACGTACACCGACAAAATTAGCACCATTATTAGAGAATATCTCTGCAGGAGTCTCACGGATGGAAGCAAACCTAACTAAAGCTGCCAGGAATGCAGCAGCTGAGAGATCTGTCACCATTTCCAGATGTACTGCCTTTGTGGCCATGCAGACAAACAGGCACATGTATGTCTTGAATGTAGTCTTCTTACGAGTTCTGGTTGGACTGGTGTGAAAAGGACAAGCAAAATCCACTCCCACACACCGAAATGCTCTGACCTGAGCCAGTCGTGCAGCAGGTAGGGTGCCCATTATAGGGTTGGATACCTTCGGTTTGAGTTTGAAGCAGGGGAAGCACTTGTGCAGTAGTTTGCGCACCAGACTCCTGGCAGACTTAATCCAGAACTGACAGCGAGTGAGGTACAAGGTTGTGCATGGTCCTGGGTGCAGATTGATAATGCGATAGTGCATGATAATCGGCTCCGAGAGTCTACTCCTACTTGGCAAGAGTACAGGATGCTTGGTCTCCTCAGGCAACATTGTATTATGCAGCTTACTGCCCACCCTGACTAAACCATTTGAGTCAACGTAGGGTGCCTTTGACCTAATTTGTTTTGAGCAGTCCTCTCTATTCAGTGCATTCATGTCATTTACAAAGTGGTGAAGTTGTACGCTCTTGACATACAGTCTCATAGCACAACTCCTCTGTAATCAAGAAGGGGCCTGATGAATGAGGTTTACATAAAAAAATAGCTGTTCCTTGCAGTACACATGCTGTGACTCGCTGAAGCCTTGTCAAAGTAGAGACCTTGTGTAGGAGTCCCACTGGGTCTTCCACACTGGGATTCTTATCATGCACCACCAGGGAGTGTGAGAGCACTGGTTTCAACTTGGGAAGATTGTTGCACCTCAACCTGGTTGAGAGGCCAGCAATCCTCTGATTGTAGCAACCAACTTGGGCCTGTGAACCACTGTGACTGGTTCAACTGGTCTGGTAGGGCACCACGTGAAGTTACATCAGCAGGGTCGTCTTCTGATGGAACGTGACTCCATGCACTGGGTGGAACGATGGACTGTATTTCTGCAACGCGGTTAGCCACAAATTCCTTCAGTCTGTGAGGTGACATTCTCAACCATGACAACACCACAGTGGAATCCATCCAAGCATTAAATTTAGGGTTCATATTCTTGGGAGAATAGAGCTTCACAACACACTGCCACAACCTGCTCAACAGCAATGCTGCACACAACTCGAGCTTTGGAATTGACAGTGTCTTAAGAGTTGCCACCTTTGACTTGGCCACTAGCAAATAAACAGGCACTGAACCATTGGGCTTCTCACATCGAGCATAAATAACAGCAGCGTATGCTTTCTCACTTGCGTCGGAGAAACCATGGAACTGTGTTGTGCTTGCTTGAATTGGATCATGTCTATCAATTCTTATATTCTCTAAAAAAGGCAAAGATGATCTGACCTGGTTCCATTGATGCAGCGTGACACCATCAACAGCATCATCCCACTCTAAACCCTGAGTCCAGAGAGACTGCAGTAGTATCTTGCTGGCAACCACCACAGGAGACAACCAGCCACATGAGTCGTACAGACGTGCAATTGTTGACAGGATACCACGCTTTGTAATTGGCAGATCCGGCACATCCACTTTGTAAAGAAAATGGTCCTCCACTGGATCCCATCGCATCCCCAGTACATTGACAGACTCTGAGTGATCAAACCCTCTTGAAGTATTTGTCCTCTCTGGTGTTTCCATGCTGACGAGTTCCCTGTGATTCGAGCACTATCTGTGCAATTGGAACCCACCTGCCTCCAAGAGCTTAATGAGTTGATCTTTAAGATGTTTTGCTTTGGAAATGGTCTCGGTTCCTGTGACAATGTCATCCACAAACACGTCGTTGCAGAGAGTTTGAGCAGCCAAGGGAAACTTATCACCTTCATCCATTGCCAGTTGTAACGTGCGCAAAGACTGATAAGGAGAAGAGGCCAGACCATAGGCCACTGTAATAAGCTCATAAACACTCACAGGGTCATTGGGGTCTGCTCGCCATAAGATGCACTGATACTTCCGGTCAGCTGTGTCTATCAGGATCTGGCACTTCCGGTCAGCTGTGTCTATCAGGATCTGGCGGAACATCTTGCACACATCTGCCGTAAGAGCCACAGGTGAGGTTCTGAAATTTAACACTATATCAAATACAGTATGTCCTTTTGGAATTTAGGTCCTGAGTATAGCAGACTGTTCAAAGAAAGTCCGTTTACAGTTGTGGTGGAGACATCAAACACTACCCTCACCTTGGTGGACACACTCTCTGCCTTGATCACAGCTTGGTGTGGAATCACATATGCAGGTTGACTGTGGGCAGGGGAAGTCAATTTCACCACCATCTCATTCCCAGATGACATAAGTTGCCCAATACAGGTCATGTGGCCCAGTAGTTAATATTCACTCATGAGCTCTTGATAATGGGTTTTCAGCTCTGGTACCCTTTTAAGTTTACCTTCAAATCCATGGAACCGTCTCAGAGCTACACTGTATGAACTACCCAATTTTTCTCTATCAGGTTTGAACGGAAGCTTCACAATATATCTGCCACCAGCTGTACTTGCATGTGTGTCCCGAAAGTGGTTTACACACTGTTGTTCTTCCTTGGAGAGCAGTTGGGTCTGCGGCAGTTCCTCGTTTTCCCAGAACCTCTGTAAGGTTAGGTCCAGAGAAGTATCTGCACATACCAGTAATGATGTCATCTGAGGTACATTTATGGGTTCACACGGAGCAGTACCTGTAATCACCCACCCAAATACAGTGTGGAATGCATGCGACTGACCAATGATCTTGGGTACAGTCATAACTTCAGCTACCACCTCAGCTGACAGCAACATATCTACTGCTCCTGGTGTGGCAAACTGTGGATCTGCCAAGGGTAGACCCTCCAAATGCCCTAAATCTCGTGTGGCAACCTGCGCTGAAGTCACCAGTTATTCTGGCAAAATTAATGCCCTACTGCTAAGGCACACATGTGGAGCAAGAATTGATCGTATCTCACACACCACCACTCCTCTGGATCCCGAGACTGCTGTGTGCCTTATGCCAGATATGTTTATGTCTGCACGGCGTCTTTTTAGACCCAGGCGTTGTAAGCAGGTTCCCGTCATAAAGGATGACTGCGATGCCCCATCCAATATGGCTCGTACAACTTGATACTGACCCGTGTTGTCCTGTACATGAATAAGTGCAGTCTTCAAGAGTACCATAGTGGATTTAGAAGTACTTTGTTGGACTTCGGCAGAGCACATGGAAAAGACTGGGGTATCTTCTGTTGGTGGATTTGTTGTTAAATCCGGAGCTGGTCGGTCTTCAACTGAGCTTGTAGCAGTTTCAATATGAATAAGCGTATGGTGATTTTCTCGGCAGTGCTGACACCTGTACCTGGATTGACACTGAGCTGCTGTATGGCATTCCCGCAGGCAGTTGAAGCATAACTGATTTGCCACAACACACATCTTCCTTTCATCTGGTGTCTTTGACAAGGACACTTGACACTTATTTACTGCATGCTGTCCCTTGCAAATCCTGCACTGTGTTACTTCACTTAAACTGTCCTTGACAGATATCAGAGTGGTTTTAAAATTTGTATTAAAGAGAAATTAGGTTTACTCACCGAACTGACTGACTGAAACCTACTTCCGCTGTAAGCTTGTCTTGGCTTTGAAGTCGATTTCTGGTTTTAGCGGCCCTCTTGTCCTCCATCTGCCACCAACTGTACATATTCTGCTGCCTTTGCCTTGCGTTCTATGAACTTTAGCAGAATAACGTATGACGGAATGTCTTCATCCAATGTCATTTTGAATGCCTGCCTTAGAGTTTGGTTTATCTTTTCCAACAAAATATTCAGGAGCAAAAAATCCCAGTCTGCTACAGGGAAATTTTGTGCCTGTAAGGCATTTAGGTTTTCTTCCACACTTGTAACAAATTTGGCTAACATTCCTTTGTTGCTGCTGGGAGATGCAATATTCGATTGACATGAACTGTAGCTGCAATTCGAACGCTTTTGAATCATTTCTCCAACATCTGCCATATAACATCATAATTCCCATCAACAATGGGGATGTTAATCACCAATTCACGCGCTTCGTCTTTCAAACAGCCCAAAAGATAATGTATTTTCTGTACCTTAGAAAGAGTTTGGTACTTGTCCCATTAATGAAGTGAAGAGCACCGCGGAACTTATCCACTCTGCTCGGTTTCCGCTAAATGTAGGCAATGGTAGTGTTGGTAGCACTGCAGTTTTGGGACTCTTAAAAGAACCGGGAATGTTTTTGCTCAATGTCACTTCATCAAGCACCTTTGACCTGTTTACGACTTTCTGCAATTCCCGCACCACAACTTCGTAGGCACGGAACTGTCGTTCAATATCTGCCAAAGAAGCTGTGTGTTCCGACGGTGATTTAGCACAAAGCGCTAAGTAGTTCGCCAGGACTTTACATTTGTTGTTGAATACGTCTGAAAGCAGTACCTCCAGATCTTCCATTTTCCCAGGGTCTTCCTGCGCGGCTTCATAGAGTTCTCGAGCTTCAGCAGCTTGAGTCACGTAATAATTGAATGTTACAAGCTGTAACTCTTCAGTTGCCGCTGCCATTGTGCCTGTTCACTGAGGAGCCGAGCCGCTTCTGTCTTGAATGCAATGGACTGTATAAGGAGAGTATCTCGGCCAATGAGAAGTGCGTGACTGCAGCGAGGAACAAACACTGCATGCCTGTTAGGGTTGGTAGTTTACCTGTCAAAATGTAAATTTGTGTAGCGCGAATGCATGGCGTCACCTGCCAGACAAACATTTGCGTGTGAATGTAGTTATTACGTGCGATTCGTGACACAAAACCGTTACCGGAGTTCACGTACCGTTAGCATCATTCACAGTGTATAAATATGTAACGATAACGATCTATCCGACCCTTGAGGACCAAAATTGTACGCGTTGCAAGCGGGGCTTACCATTAAACCGACGCCATCTTTTTTGCACTAGTCTCTTCCCACAATGGCGGATGGGTGCGCTATTCAAATTATGTTCCAAAGAAAAACGATACAAGTCACACATTTAGGTCTCTGTCGAAACAGTCCAAACACAAAATATCAAAACAAAGTCAAATATAACAGGTGACGTAACAATATAGTTATTACAGAGTGTCTGCCCAAGAGGATATCGTAGCTCAGTGCCGCGCTTTACAATCGTAGTACTCACGAGTAAATATTTGCTCCACTCATAATGATTACGCGGTTATATATTGTACAACACAATTAGTTACGCCTAGTACTACTGAAAAAGAATAAAAAAAGAAAATGAAGTTACATGACATAAAGTTTTAGCTAGAGTGATTACGCCCAAGGATTTACTTCTTTGCGCCAGCGCTCCCGTACACCTCCTGTCTGCCCCGCCATGACACCTCGACTGGTAACTTACCCGGCCATCTCCCGGCGACCATCTACAAACTCCGACGTATTATGACTAACTTTCCTGGGCGGACATCCGGACTTGTTCACTACCAGCATCCCCAATTAATATGTTGGATCGTGCCGTATACAACCTTATATTTGATTACGTTGGCCTACTTAAATTGTTATAAGCAACAAAAAATATATATTAACTAAGAGAGAAAAAAATAGTTGAAATTACCATATGATAAGAAACCAAGTATGGGCTACGTGCCAATGTACATCACAGTAATGTAATAAAATTTACTCAATCTTTAACTGTGGTTGAATTAGTAGATACAAATTAGCAGAGCTTTAGACCAATATACTTCAATCTAGAAAGAAAGCAGGTCTGTCGTTTCTGGCCGTAAGAACTGGTCCTGTAAATAAAAAAAATAGATGTTACCGATATATTTCTTTAGTTCTGTTGAGAGTAGTGAAAGTAGTTTACTGCATACTGATAATCGTGAGAGATTGGTGTTAATATAGGTGGAAATGTAGTGAATAAAGATTGATTTTAGATAATATGCCTACTATATTAAAGTATCAAATATTGTATTTCTTCATACATACTTCAGAGTTGACGTACAAAAAATATTAAAGGATTATTCTTTCCACGTCTCCCTGCCACAGATTAAAAATATTTTGTTCAGTACTCCCAGATGTTCACTATGTAATACACTAGTTACTTATTTTATATGATAAAATATTTTAAGCAAATTCCTTAATAATTAATGGAACCTTATGTATCAACTGTATTAAATAAATCTCGTATGAAGTTATTGAGTTTTTTTAATGTAACTTGTAATTTTTTTTTAACGTAGTGCATTGTTATATGATTATTAGAGATGGTGATTTTTCGTTTTTGCGAAATAGATGCGAAAAAATGCGAAATTGTATTATTTTTGCTATAAAATGTGAAATTCTAACTTTTCTGTTATAAATGCGAAATTGAGATAAATGACAAATTTTGTTAGTTTTTTGCTTCTATACTGGCCAAATATGGTAACTACAGAGTTGATACGACCTTTAGATGATAAAA
>PNEQ01123011.1:5766-15845 GCA_003012365.1 Medauroidea extradentata | reverse complement strand
CCCGTGTATGTTTGGTTACTGCGTGTTATGGCAAGTTTCCTATTGGCCTGGCTGCCGGCTAGCAGGGCAGCCACCTTACGCTGATTGGCGGTAGGCGTCTCCGCCATGTTGCTGGCCAGGGAAGCCATTTTGCTGGCGTGTGTGACTGAGTTCGCTGTCCTACCGGCTATTTCACTTCTGTATTCCTAAATATTCTGTGACTGTATTTTATATAATTAATTAACATTTTTACTTAACTGTTATTTATAGGCCAACTGACTGCACAATTTATGTTACACGCGCAATAATTAAGTGAAGTGTTCAGAGAGGTTAAGACATTTCCCGTCGCTAGCATGGTCGTTAGCCGTTACGTGCGGAAAGATACGAATTGGCTGAAAATAGAACTTTAACAGGGCTTTTTTGAGTGCTCACTTTATCCCGAACCGCATACACCATTTTAAATTCGAAAGACTTATTTACATAGGTCGATTTCATTTATAGGCTGCTAGGTGTTTTTGCAGCGACCTGCTGCTTGAATTATTTGAATGTGCCTTTCACTCAGTAGATGCCACTCGCCATCTAAGCTGGCGCGCAGTGTATGTAAGTGATAGTTCTTCGTGGAAAGAAAGTATTTATCCACCTTGTTATATTGGCAGCGTAAATCTACTCTGTGCTGTTATCTGTTGATTGACTTGATGTGGAACCATAGTTTGTGTTTTCACAGAATTGCAAAATTTGTCGCTATTTGTTTACAGTGTGACGATTAACCTAAGCGTCGGGCATGAATTCTCAAGACGTGGCACACTTACGGGAAATAATTTCCCTAATCTATTTCCGATAAAAGAAAATATCCATAACCAACCTCTTCCATGAAAAAAAAAAAAAAAAACACGCTCAGTTTTTATAGACATCAGTGAAGTTTCATTCCTAGTAGATTAAATTTTTTTAGATTTCTTAGTTTGTGTGCAAGGGCAAGTGAAATTTTCAATTTTACTGTTTTCTGTTTGTGCAAGTACTAAACTAGCAATTTTGCAGAAATGTAATTTTACTCTGCCAAAGTAAAAGCACTTGGCTGCATTATGATTCCTTTTGCATTTTTAAATTGTAGCTTTCAATAAACGTGTAAAAACTTTTGTGTGTACGATAATATTCGTAATCTGATGTAACTTCATGTTTTCATTTCCATTTGTAATATCTTATGTTTGTGATTAGGTTGTATCTTACTATTTACAAGAACGTGGGTTTATTGCTGAAATATCTAAACGTTTGTACCAGGATATGGTTCTTGGTACGTGACAATAGAATCGTCGTATTTCTGGCGATATTAGGGACGAGAACTAGATCTCTCGGGCGTGGAACGTATGACATCAGGGCCGTCATTTCAGGTTTTTCTTGGGGGGGGGGGGGCAAGATGTTTTTTTCGGCGACAGTGGCCTTGTTGCATTTTTTTATTAACTAAGCATGCATAAATGAGAAACGTTAATAATAAAACTTCAGTTTTATATGCTTCAGTTAGCAATACTTAAATATCAAAATACAAAAAAAAAAATACATTTTATACACTTAAAATTCTAAATCCAGGAGAAGGGGGGGGGCATTTGCCCCCTGTCCCACCTAAATGACGCCCCTGTATGACATTAAAAAAGAAACAGTGGAATTTATATGTCCTTGTGATGTTTGGGCTGGCGGCCAACGCGCGCAGGTTACGTATGCGGGAGTGTTGGCGAGTAATGAGGGTAATTAAACGCCGTGGGTTCCTGTGAAGGTACGGACCTGCCCTAATGCGCTCGTGTTGGTTTTGGAAGGGGATGGAGCCAAACCCAACCCGCATACCTTCGTTCATGTACTTTACTGTGCGTCTCTATTGTAGCGCGCAGGCCTCTCCTGTGTAATATTGTCCTTGAATGGCGGCGCTGAAAATACGCCTCACTTCAAGATGGAGTCTTTCCCCGCTTGCTAAATTTACTATTTATAAATCATAACGATTTTTTCTTAAAAAAAAAAGCAAACTTTTAACGTCATACAAATGCATTTGGTATTAGTCGTCAATTTTTGCATAATGATTACCTAATGACCAAGGCGAAACTATTTTTACAAGATTTTGTTTCTACCTGCTCATCGGCGGCTGTGCTTCATGGTTATTAGCAGCGTGCCTTTGTTCTCACACGTCTCTCATTTGATTGTACGAAGCAGAAGAAGGTTATTGTTATGGATGATGGTTTATCGCGAAAATGTTAGTGTCAACATACCCTTGAAAACACCGTAGTCTCTTGTAACATGTATGATTGGGTGATATACGCTTGAGTGTGAGTAAGTGAGGGGTTTTTTGTTCAGCGCTTAACATCGAGGTCTTTAGCGCTGGTGAAGGATGACATGACGTGAGTGTGGAGCAATACCGGAATGAAGGGGCGAAGGAAACAGCATGTCTCCGAGAAAACCCGCCGACCAGCGGCATCGTCGGGCACGATTCCCACATGCGAAAATCCGGGGACCGACCCCGCCGGGAATCGAACGCGGATCGCCTTGGTAGGAGGCGAGAGGTCTGACCACTCAGCCACTGCGGCCTCCGATATACGTTTGACACAACGTAGCTTTCTGCAGGCTAATAATAGGTATCAAGTACTGCTTGACAAACCTAAGTGTAGCCCCGGGTAGGGGAGGTAAGAGCGTTAGTGTTTCCAGATCGCCGTGTGAAGGCAGTGGAGGGGAATGTCTTGGAACCCTCCCTGTACACTTCATACATATTGTAAGCGACCACGTGTAGTAGGTCTAATAGGCCTGTGCAATGATACACCTTGTACATGCTCGGTACAAAACGACAAGACCTGGACAACAACTAACTACACACTGGTTGTCACTTTCCAGCTGACGAGACTGTACGCACTACTTGTAGTGATGGCCAGGCTACTTGCTCGCTATTGGCTGGGAGCTGGGAAGGTGTGGCGGGACAAAGTAGAGTAGGGCGAGGTATGCCAGAGGAGGAAACGGTTGTAGTTCACATATTTTCCGAGGACACACTTAGCTTTGTCGAGCAGTATTACAATAACGGGATTCTTATTGGCTCCGTCAAATAGGGCAACAGCGTACAAGGAAAAGCCATGGAGCCGTTGATAAGCTGAACATACATTAAAAACCAGCAAACTGTCAGATATTTCTCGCTGTAAACCATAATTTCTAATGATGGTTTATCGTGAGAAAATTTGCCTGTTGCTGGGTTTCAACATACGTTGAGTTTATGAAAATATGACTATCTGTCGCATGTGCGTAGAGCCGTTGTCCTATTTGACTGAGCTAATAAGAATCCCGCTATTGTAATATTTGATGCCTGTTAGTGGTCTGCAGGCAGCTACGTTGTGTCAGACGTATACAACCCATTCGTACAGAGACTAGAGTGTTTTCAAGAGTATGTTGGCACAATTTTTTTCGTTATATAGTATCATCGCTATCAATCAATAAGAAGGGACCCTGTTTTTCGCGAAAATAATTTTGCCCTAGTTTGTTTTAGTGCCTTACGTGCACATCTGCAATTCTGCTTAAGGCCATAATCTTACATTTATTTCAAACAATTGCAAGTAATTCAAATACTTTTAAACCAAATGCTTCGAAAAAAAAAAACCTGATACAAATATATATATATAAAAAGGACATTGAAACTGAGGTGAAGAGCGCCCTTAATAAATGCAATGAAAATGTATACCATCCTTTTCAGAAAGAGAACATGTCAGAGTTCTTTATTAATTTTTACAAAGAAAATTATCAAAGGTTTCATTAGCGATTTGGAAGAAATATGTGTATTAGAAGTCCAAATATGTACCCAGACCAACTATTTTCTCGTTCGATGATTATAGTTCAAATGAAACTGTTTTTTCTTGTTACTCGAAAATTTAGTTTTCGTTACGGTACATGTTTTGTTTCTGAAATGAGCGATTTGATTTTATAATGTCCACTATATAACAGAAAAAATCATTTCACGAAAAACAAGGGGGTCCCTACCAATAAGGTATGAGCACGTGATATGAGCACACACTGACCTGACACATCTTGTACAAGGACTCATGTAAGAAGGTGACTGGACCCCGCACGTGCAGGTGTGCGGCTTGACAAATGTGGACCGCAGCTTGTCCACGGTAATGGCAGACATTGCAGTAGCACGCTCCTGTCTCGTCACAGCCAATTACATCACTCGCTTGTCTCAACGTACTTGCTGCGTGTCGCCGACAACTCCGCGACACTGCATAGCTGCGTGTACAGAGGCGGAGCGGCGTGAGCTCTCAACCATTCCTTTCCTGTAGGCTAACCTTCAGATATACGTGTGCTCAGGCAGGCTACAGCCGCTCATTGGCTGCTTTGTTGACCCGTTGTTACTATTTGACAGGACCCGCATTTAGTTGCTTCGTTACTATCGACTTAGAGCCTCTCAGGAGGTGTCATATATGTCTTGAGTCAACTGTAGAAGTGACAGGAACTTTAAGTTGTTTGGATTCTAGTCTGTGGCCAAAAGAAAGCGCGAATTTTTCACGTCCCTGGTAATAAGTAGGGACTGGAACATTTCGCGAATTCAGTGACCTGTAGGCTAGAATCAATTATCCTATGCATATTCAAGCCCCAACTATTATTCATATAGCTGCTACTCGATGGAACAGCAGACAATGAACGGATAGACGGGGCTTGAGTATGCATAGTACAATGGATTCTAAAAAAATAAGTTATTGAATGTTTAAAATTTTTATTTTTAGTTTCAGCCTTTTTTTTAATACAAATAATTTTTATTCTTTATTTTTATGAGCATGACATTGTAACCTGCAATGTCTTTATCCACTGTGATTTTTTTTAGTTTGATAATCAGTTAGTTTTAGTGTAGTCCTTAAAACGGAACCATGCAAAATATGTGACTTTAACAAGCCATTACGCGAAAACTATGAGAGAGAAAAAAATTTCATAAGAGCCAAATTTAGTCACATTTTGTGTATAAAATAATAAACAAAAATCTGGTACAAATAAAAAATAAAAAATGGTAATGAAAAATGCGGTAGACCGCGCCCTTAAAGTCATATTTTGCATGTTTCAGTTTCATAATTGTATATTTGTACGGCATAATGTTCGTTGTATAGACGTTACTTGTGAGAATTTTTTCACTTGGGAAAATCATTTTAGCTCCCATAGTTTTCCCCGTGTCACATTCAAAATTTGCAGTTCACGGAAACAGGACAAGTGACTTAGTCTACTCGGATAAAGTTATTTATACTGAAATTCGATTTTACAGGTCTTATGCTAAAATATTTAAAAACCCACACGAAGTCTTTTTTTTATTGCCATAAATGAAGTGTCATAATTTTTAGATTTTTGTAAAATGTAGAAAATAATTTCATTGTGTTTTTAAATATTTTGGCGTATGGCTCATAATATGAAATTTAAGTTTATATAATTTAATTTGAGTAAGTCAGTTGGTTTTGTTCTTCCTAAATTCCCGTAACTTGCAAACTTTTGTCTTTGTTATGCCGCTATGTGAAGACTAAGAGAGCAACAAAATGTTGTGACTACTTTGTACAGTAAGAAAATTGTTTTACCTTTTGTAGTTTTTTTTTTTAATAATGGCAAGTCAAAGTCTAAATTTGCATAAAACAGTTTAATGCTAGAACGGAAAACCAACTTACTTACCGAGCTTAAATAATTCACACTGAATAACGATGTTGTTGGCTGCAAGGTTTCCTAACGAAAACAAAATAATAAAAATTATTAGTTTGTGATAAAAAAAACTTTCAGCATTAAAAATAAATTTTTATAACTTATAGGACATTTTGTAGTCTACAACATCGTTATCCAATGTGAATTATTTCAGTTCGGTAAGTCAGTTGACTTTCTAGAATAAAGACATTATAAAACCGTTTCATGCGAATTTGGAATTTGACATGCCGTTTTACAAAAACTATGAAAGCTAAAAAAAAATTGTCATTACAGTAAAACAGTCACAATACGTGCCTACAAAATAAAACATGTCTCGTACAAATATAAAAATTATTAAAACAATAAAAAATGGGCCAGTGAACCAGCCAATTTAAAGTTAAAACGGCCCGGAGGCAGCTGTAATTACGAACCGAAAGGAACGAAGATAAAAAAGAAGATAGAGAATGCGAAGCCGAGAGCGTCCAATCCACACGATAACATATTTGAAGCCAATAAAAGCTGGCTCTCTTGCTGTTTCCCTCTTCAATTCTCGACCCCTCCCACTAACCCACCCGTGTATTTTTTTTTTTTTTTTTGCTGTTCTCGGAAGGGAACGAATTAACATGTAAAATCGATTAGTGTCGGCGTGTTGTTTTTATTTTATGGCTGGTAAAAACGGGCAGTGTTAAAGCATGGTTATACAACAGCTAGAGAAGTTTTGTATTGATTAAATCAGCTGCAGAGGCGTTTGAAGAAATACAACACGGCTGCGCGCCCGAGTGTTACCTCCCCCTCTCCCCCTTCGTGGTTTCCACCCTCCCCTCTCCCCGTCTCTTCCGAGCGACCTTCTGCTCCGTAATGGCCGTAAAACAGGTCGCGCGATATTACGCCACGAGTTTTTACGACCTCTTAAAAAATTTCTCTCCAGGCGATACTTTCTCGTAAATCTTAAATGCGGCGAATAACTTAATGCCTGATTAGCTTTTAACGCCGTAATCAAGTGCGTTATAGGTATGCTACCGTAATAAAAAGTGCGGCAGTTCGCATTATCGCCGACTGTGGGAATTATCTCCTCTCAGTTTTTCCGAACATTTCTCGTCACAGCCGTGTTATTGTGTCGTTAAACCGCGAGACAAATGTACGTTAATCGGGGAAATATGACGATCGTCTTGGGCGTTGTTCACGGGGCTGTATTCATAAACCCGACGATAACGTTTATGTGTTCTTGCGTTACGCGGCAAGAACTCTGAATAATTGCTTACCATTGTTACGTTTACTGCCGCAGTTTTCTGCCCGGCCGTTCTTTGTCTAACTCCCCTGTATCGAAGAAGAAAGAAATAAATGAGCAGCGAATGAGTTTTTCTCTTGAAAAAGAAATTCAAGCACGCCGTACGGGAAATGTTTTATTTAATGGTTACATACACTGTGTTATGGTACATTGTGCTGTCTGTAATTGACTTTCCCCCCTGCTGTTTTCAAACGTTTGTAACACTGCATTGTTTATAAAACATGGCGGCGATAAAACAAGCAGATAAGCCGATACAATACCGCATACGTTAATTGCTGTGGGAAACACTTGCGAGAGACTTCAGTGGCAACTCGAAGCTCATGTTCTTCTGGCAGAACAATGACGCGTGTACTTATTGTTTGCAGTAACGAACCGCATTTTTGTTGAGGAAATTAATTGCATCGCAGCGTGTTTGAAAACGAAGAGACTACTTTGGCGTGTCTGCAGTTCAGTTTTCTTATGGTCAGGACATGTCTCAGCCTTGCAATTACATCTTTCAGTATTCTTGCACCACATACACTAGACCAGGCCTTCTCAATAGGTGGCACGAAGAGAGATTTCTACTGGCCCGCCATCAAAATGTCAGAAATCAGCGAAAATGTTTTGTTATAATAATTTAAAGGCTATTTATTAATAGTTATGTCAATGTAATCTCTGCGTATGACAGTGATTTATGTTAGACTAAGTTCAATTAAATGATTCCGTACAATGCCTATAATTATTGACTTTTTTTTAACCTTTTGGCCCCCGAGTGTCTTTGGTAGTTATAAAATTGAAGCAAGTGGCACGAAGGTACATTTAATCGAGAAGTCGTTCTGTAGACACATAACTTCAGTGAATTTGGACATTGCTGGGGGTTCTTACATTTTGTATTGTTACAAATCAATTTTATTGGGCGCAACCAGGTTAGATCGGGATAGAAGACTTGGTTAATAAAATAAAATAAAATAATTAAATTTAATGTCTTAATTTATTACAAATCTGAAAGAAATATTCTACACTACACTTTGAACTTAAAATCAGTGAGAAATGAACCACTTAGGTTAAACTTCAGTCGTCCCGGTCAGAAATGAGCAACTTTTGTTTGTGAAACTGTTCTGAGTGTTTCAATGACAAAATGCAACTGATTTAAAATTTAATCTCACTTATCTAAGAATTTATCCTGCCTTTTAACTGCTGTTCAGTGAATTCTGCAGATTCATAGCTGGAATTTCCGTGATTAACATTTTACTGATTAATCACTCATTCGGATTTAGCCTATAGAGTAATTATACAACACTTATTTATCTTTATGCTATTCAGACTCTGTAGATCAATAATTACACTCATTTACATTAAATTCTTCGTAAATCTAAAATTCCTAATAGAAAAAATAGAGTTAATAGATCTTCCTCCCCTCCCTCTCTCTGTCTCTCTCAGACACACACAGAACAGTCCTTTGATTACACAATTCTCTTTCGAGAAGTGTCTGACTATTTACAAATAGTCTCACATGTTCATCCGTCTCACACATGTAAAAATACTGTCCAACTGTTTCACCAGCGTACACACTTGTCACAGTCACTAATCGATGTGCTGATCCCGCGTCGTTCCTCGCCGCTACCGTCTCGCTTATGTCGCCTTCGCCGCCGAGTCCGCTACTAACACACACAGGCTAAACACTACAACTCTATGTCAGCCGTAGTAAACTGGGGTTTTATAGCCGACCGCGAAAACGCTTAGAAGAACATTCTCACAGCTCCGGTATGATCTGGTTGATGCAGCATGAAGTTTGCAGGAGTAACTTTCTATCATTGCCAAGTCACGTGCTCTTCAAGGATTGTTGGCTGGTGCCTAGCTGCACCAAACATTTTAGAATAGGGTATTTGGTTTTGTTACTTGAGCAGGGGCGTCATTTAAGGGGGGCAGGGTGGATAAATCCCCTCTGAATTTAGAAGGAAATGTGTATACATTTTTGTGTATTTTGTTATTAAAATAATACTTACGTAAGCTTATAAAATGGAGTTTTATTATTAAAGTTTCTAATTTTACACATTCTTAATTTTAAAAAAATAATGCAACAAGTTCACTGCCGCCAAAATAAAATCTTGCCCCCCCCCCCCTAAGAGAAACCTGAAATAACGCCCTGTATGGGAGTGCAACAGGAGTGACTATCTCATCACGAGCACAGAGAAACTTTTTTCTATTATATAGCGGACATTTTAAAATTAAATCGCTCATTTCAGAAACAAAACATGTAACGAAAACCAAATTTTCGAGTAACAAGAAAAAAAACCTGTTTAATTTGAACTATATTCATCGAACGAGGAAATAGTTGGTCTGGGCACATATTTGGGCTTCTAATACACATATTTCTTCCAAATCGGTTATGAAACCTGTGATAGTTTTCTTTGTAAAAATTAATAAAGAACTCTGACATGTTCTCTTTCTGAAAGGGATGGTATACATTTTCATTGCATTCATTAAGGGCGCGGTTCACCTCAGATCCAATGTCTTTTTATTTTTATATTTGTACCAGGTATTTTTTTCCTTATTTTAGACATAAATTGTGATTAAGTCTTCCTCTTAGGAAACTTTGTATCTCTTGTAGTATTTGCGTAATGAGTTATGCTTATGGTTACTAACAGAATGTATTATTTCTAGAGACATGAACTTTTCGCGAAAAGAATTTTGCCCCACTTTGTTCCAGTGCCTTATGTGCACGTCTGCAGTTCTGCTTCATATATATTGGCAGCGTGCCTTTGAACTGTGACGTTTCTCAATTGACTGTACCAATCACAATAAGGTTACTGTAACACCACACGTCTGTGATTTGCGTGTAAAACCCCACGACACACGAATGTCAAAACATCCAATCTCTGACCGTGAAGCAAGTCTGCAGACGTGCACACAAGTCACTGACACAAAGTGAGGCAAATTTCTTTTCGCGAAAAGAAGTTTGCCCCACTGTGTTCCAGTACCTTATGTGCACGTCTGCAGTTCTGCTTCACATATATTGGCAGCGTGCCTTTGAACTGTGACGTTTCTCATTTGACTGTACCAATCACAATAAGGTTACTGTAACACCACACGTCTGTGATTTGCGTGTAAAACCCCACGACACACGAATGTCAAAACATCCAATCTCTGACCGTGAAGCAAGTCTGCA
>PNEQ01123010.1:0-15745 GCA_003012365.1 Medauroidea extradentata | reverse complement strand
TCCCAAAAATTTCACTTTCCTTTGGAACAAATTACACTTTTTGGGAACTAGCTTCAAATTAGCTGCTGTTATCCTCTGGAGCACTGAATCAAGGCTTGTCATGTGTTCATCAAATGTCTTCCCTGTAACCACAATGTCATCTAAATAAACCTGACAAATATCCAAAGGTAGTACTCTTTCCATAAGTCGTTCAAATGTTGCTGGAGCATTGCACAGTCCAAACGGCATGACCTTGAATTGCTAAGTTCCTTTCCCTTGTACAGAAAAGGCAGTCTTCTCTCTATCTTTTGGGGCCACTTCACATTGCCAGTAACCACTTTTCATGTCCAAGGTTGAGAACCACTGGGCTCCAACCAGGCTATGCAGAGAGTCATCTATCCGAGGAAGTGGGTAGGAGTCTTTCCTGGTCACATCATTCAGCCGCCGGTAATCTACACAAAATCTTGTTGAGCCATCTTTCTTCTTGACCAACACAATTGGAGATGACCAGGGGCTGTTCGATGGCTCTATCACATCCATATCCTTCATTTCCTTCAAAATGTCATCAACTACCTCATTTGAAGCAAGAGGTAGACGTCTAGGGGGTTGCTTGATAGGTCTGGCATCTCCTGTATTAATATGGTGACATGCCACAGATGTCCTACCAAGATCATGTAAACCACATGAAAAAGCATTTTGATTCTTTATTAAGAGTTCTGCTACAGCATTCTGTTGTCTCCAGTCCAGGTTTTCCTTTGTCCTCTTCAGGAGTTCTGTAAGTGGTTCTGGCAGAGTATGCTTCACAAGGTCCTCCCTTAAGACCTTAGACTCAGTGGTGTTTATCTGGGAAACCTGCTTACACCAGCCAATCGTTGCCCCGTCCTCAAGATGAATTGCCTTGTCAGTTAAGTTCATCATTCTAACAGGGAAATTATTTGATTTGATGAAACCAAAGTCCTGGCTACAAGTACTCCATCAGGGAGGTTACTCCCTCTTCTCATAGGCTCGATTAATCCTAGGCTCCTTACAAACTGTCCTACACAGCACCCTAGTATCACAATTTCACTAGAAGCGGGTAACACAGTGGCCTGACAACAAACTACAGGGCAGCTGACTGGTGATGTTAATTCTGGAAGTGGTATCAGTACCAACTCTGTTTCACCTACCTTCAAGACCCCCAGTCGAGTGTCAATGCAGCATCCTAGTTTCCGCAGAACATCTAGTCCCAGTAAACATGCATCTGCAATATCTGCTATGTAGACTTCATGTTCTAACTCTAGTTCACCCAATTTTAGTTGCACACTTTTCTACCCTTTCACAGTTGTTGTCTCACCAGTTACAGTGGTTAACATGCACACTCCAGTACTTTGACCATGTGATTGCTGGGGGAAAGGCCTAATGATGTGTGGCATGACAACAGTAATGGTCGCCCCTGTATCTACAACCATCTGACAGGGCACATCATCCAGTCTGCCCTCTACCAGCAATGCATCAACTTCCTGTTTCACTGAACGTACTTGAAGGAATTGTAGGGCCTTACCTCCAGCAATCACTGACCTTCGCCCCTCAAGACCAGTGTTTACATGTTTCCCGAATTTTGAACTAATTGGTTGGTCTCACCTGGTTCTGGGTCTTGATTTCTTCGCTAATACTGCCGACACTGGGCTCTCAGGTGTCCAGGTCGTCCACACTCCCAGCACTCTGGCCACTTTCCTGGTCGATGGCGGTGTTCCGAAGTTCCAACTCTGCTGGAAATTACGCTAATTGCTGTCTTAATTTCCTTCAGTGTATTCTCGATGCTATTCCCCTCTTCTTCGCATGTTACTTTCACTGCTCGCACCACATGCCGATTCGCTGGCACCTGCCTTGCTGACTCGACTTCCAGTGCATGGGCTAGAGCATCTTGCATGGTACGAGGCGCTGCCAGGCGTACTGCTTGTCGCACCTCCAAGTCTGCAGTGGCATCAACAAAGAACCCAATGGCAAGAACATCTCGCGCCTCCTCTGGACACCCCTCAAGTGACAGATGGGCTAGTCTCACAATGTCTTGCCAAAGTTCCTGAAGTGACTCCCCAGGTCGCTTGCTACGGCTTCGAGGTTGGGCATGGTGGGCATGACGTAAATAGTGGTCCCCGAAGCGCAGCTCCATGGCAGAGACTAACGTAGAATACTCTAGGCGATGTCGCTCAGGCAAAGATTGGAGTATACTGAGTGCAGGGCCCCTCAACACTGCTGCCAGGTAGTAGGCACATTGCTCTTCTGTCCAACCATTCAGGGTTGCAACAATCTCATAATGGTGCTGATATTCACGCCATGGGGTTTGGCCATCATAAAGGGCACGCTTGATTGTAACCCCTTTTCCAGCCCCAGGCATGGCAACCTCAGCTGTATTAATGTGCTGTGGTAGTCCTACCGCCGATCCTGACATCGCAGAGCACCTCCTGTCGTTACCCTGATGTCTCAACTTTAACTTCGTCGAGCCGCTATTCCGACACACCGATGGCTGATCACCTGCCTGTCTATGTAAAAATTTCTCCCATTCCGTCCTTAAGACACTCACCTCTTTCTGCAGGTCGTCTTTCACACTTCCGATTTTCTTTTCGACATTTTCATCAAATAATTTAGCCATGTAGTGAAAAGGCTTTTCGCTAAAATATAGATATTGCGTGATTGGCACTTAAGCAGTATAATGACTGGTCCGTTAATTTTTCCTTCTGTTAGCCAGTTTAAAAAATATATATAATCTCTCATTCTGTGTTATTCATTTATATTTGAAAAATTACTTGAAACTAATTGTGTGTACACAAAGTAATAGATCTGAAGGGATACCTCACTGGCACGTAATGTGCATATTTCTACACACTGCTGAATATTTTGCTGTGGTAACAAAATACCAACATGTAAGAAAGACCTACTCTTTTCAACTACATACATTTTCAATACATACTGAAACTTCAGAGTTGTTTTTCCCTTAGAGTTTTATAGAAATGTAATAACAGTTTTAAGCCTGAATAAAGAATATAATTTTGTCTGAACTAGTTTAAGTGGCAATATCACAAATTGTGTGGTAAAAGTGAGTAAGGTGCCATTCTCTTGAATTTTTTATGAATTTCAAAGATGTTCTACTCCTGGAAAACAAAATCAGTAGCATTTGTAAATCTAAAAAATACTTTTTTTCTTTTGATTGCTTTCATAGCAATTCAAGAAACTTACATTAAATTACAAAACCTAGACGGTGAATACCTGATTTGGCAAAACGGTCAATAATTTTTCCCACTTTGACATCAATGTCACTATGTATATTCAGTAAAGCTAAGCCATTCGCATCCATGTCTTCAAGCGTCTTAATGTAGAAAACAATTGTTCTGCACTAGCCACACTAACCAGCACCAAAAGTAGTGTTTTAATTGTAGGCAACAGGTCACAGTGCAAATATGCATCCTTCGCACTTGTTATTGGATAACATCCTTGATCACGTCCCGGACATAACTGTAACTGCCATAATTGCAGCTCATTTTCTAAAACGTATCTTGCTATCTCTTTTCCGTATCCCAGAAATCTGAGGTGATTTTGAAAAATATTCAAAATGTCCCAAGAAAACTCTTTCAAATTAACACTCTTGTCTATTAAAACTGACGGAATACACAATCCTAGACTGTGCAATTGTAGTGTCGTGGGAGAGACCCTTGATTTGAGATCTTCGACAAAGTTCTCGAGGGTTTGGATAAAGAAGTTATTCTAAAGAATGTTTCCATATCACTTGTAGAAATATTAGTTCGGTGTTATTGTCTTTTGGCTATTCTGGACATTTCCAGTTCCACCCGTAAGTTAAAGCTTTGACCTCAGCCATCAAATTATGAAAACAAGTCTCACACTCTCTTTGTTTCACATCTAAACTGCAAAAAGTGTTTTCAAGCATGTCTTTGGCTACTACCATGTCCAAAGTCTCATTATGAAATAATCTGCTGATGGGCAGAGTGACTGCAAGTACATCAGAAAGACATATTAAACACACTAAAAATTCAGTCTCACAAATAGCAGCACTTTGAGTTTCAATACTCCATTCAGAGATAACTGACAGGGCATCTGCTATTTTCAGCAAACACTGTCGGTATTGAAGGACGCTGTCATGCCTCTCAACCCACCTTGTCTTTCATAATCCAGTGGTCGACTGCCTGCCAACAGTTTGCCTGATACCTGAATTGCGATTTGATGAACCAGAGAAGAAACCTATCACTTTTATCTAGAAAGTGAATACTCACTAGATCATTGAACTTTAAGTCTTGCATAATACTTTGCTCATTTTAATACTGCGGATGTCTCTATGCAAACTACTTCATATTTTTAATTTGTACATAATGCAAAATCTAAATTAATTAATTTTTTTTTTTTGTGTTTAGGGGGAGCCATTGCCCCTATGGCCCCCACCCCTTAAAACTGCCACTGGGCAATATGTAAGCCTACATTTGTGGAACTGAAAGGCACACAATCTCAATGGACTCAATATTGAACGGTACCATTTACTTGCTAGGAAAGAAATTAAACACAAACTATTTTATACAAAAAGAAATTTATTGAGTTGGCACCTTGAAAAAAGCATGCTTGTATAAAGGCAGGCAACATTTTTTAATTACTGTAATACCATTTCTAGAATGATAACTTGCTTCTTTCTTTGTAACTGTATTTGCTAGAAATACCAACCAAGCTGCATGTGGTCGTTACCATGGCTGAACATTTTTTCAATGTCCGTCTTCCAAGACACATCTTAATATCCCGTTGTCATTTTTGAATACAAGTCTGGTTTTTTAATTCCCACAATGCAATACATTAAATATATGCACAGAATAGTAAAGTAACACCTTATAAGATTCACAAACACATACAAACATGTTCACTTTTCACACTCACACAATGGCCGTCCCAAGGAGAATATAAAGGACAAAGTTTGCACTCCCAGGTTATGCCTCGCGTCTAATTTTCTGGGCCGTTTTGGTTTCACTAACAATTGTACGTTGCCAACCACGCAGCTCAAAATCGTAGTGGAAATCGCCTGCTTAATTTTATATTTATTTAATAAAACTCTAGCAAAGAAAACAAATAAAATACAATTTTTTGCTACACCATGTACACTTAAGATGCTGGTTTTCTTTATTTACGAATATTTTCAGTTTAATGATGTTTAAAGAGAATTAAGTTTTGTCCCTGCAAAGCAACATCGTTAACTGCTTAGCCCTATTTATTTTTTAATTTTAATAATGCAGGACATTTATTGGGAACTTTACATGTGTATACATGTACGTGTAAGTAATTTATTTGTACATATCAACTGTGGTATGAGTTTGTAAGAGATTTTTTGGGGAAATGTTTTGGTTATGGTGTCCGCAACACGGCACTCAAAACTTTATAACACTCATTTTTTTAGCTGTATATTCAATACATCCCACAAATATGGCAATCAACAGCACTCGAGATACATAAAACACTAAACTCTCACCTTCAAAATCATATTTCAAAGAAATTACAAATTGAAGAATACACCTTCTCACAACTCGCACGTGGTACGGACGAAAATCAGTCAAATTTATAGAACAAGTTGACAAACCCTATGGGTAAAAACTTCCATCAAGCAGAAGTTTTAATTGTAAACTGTCTGTTACTTTATAATGTTACTATTGTCCCATGTCTCACTCTCGTTATTTAGGTTTAGTATAGTCTGCTACCACATGTATATTACATACTCTTTGAATGTGTGCTGGCAGGGAGACTGGGCACAAAATAGGCTGTTGCCTATGACTGCTGCTCATGTAGAGCTAACATTACAGATTAAAGTTAAATAAATAAATATATAAATTCCCAGAGGATGAGCTGTTAAATAAAACATTAATATGAGGCAGAGTGAAAGTCACAATTTATTATATAAAATACTGGGCAGTTTAAATATACAAGAAAACATTGAATTACCAAATTGCGCATTGCAACATTTATGATTTGATATAATACACAAGGCTATGCAAACCCTCTTAAATATTAAACTTTTCTATGGGTACCCACATACATACTAACTATTATTTACTAAAAGACATTACTGAATAAAGAAATTAATTATTATGTTTGTTATATAAAGTCAAAAGCATAGAAGACCTGGATGACAGTACGTAACACATTTAACATTTATACGGCTATGTAGCACTTAGCTAAAACGTATGACGTAGTGGCGAGTAAACATCCAAAGACAGGACATGCTGAAAGCATATGGTTTCACTTGAAGTTGCAGTATTACAGAAATCATTGAAGAACATTTGAAACCTTAAAGTTGATGTATTATTCTTTAGTTGAAAGTGGAATTATTATACTTTCTTCAAACTTAGGCATTAGAATACTTGAACCCTCCACTGTAACAAATAAAAAGGGAAGTGGAGAATTAATGTTAGCTTTTTTTGCGAGACAAACAGGGCCTAACAAGGACGGACACAATGGGAAAACTCACCTAAGGAGGGAAGACTTGATGGCTTGCATTTTGAAGTACACTAAATGACATTAAAATGTTATCACAAATACCTCAAATCACTTAAAAACAAAGTTAACTACTCTACATGACATGAAAGAAAAATAGAGAACATCTTGGGCACTAACTCCCGAACTCTAGCATCTCCTTAAAACGAGGAGCAACACCGAGGTACGTCATGTCGGTTGAGTGGAGGCTTACACAATGGCGCTCAAAAGACGCGGTGCAGTGAGCGTGGTGACACTGAAAATATTAGAATGTCGCCGATAGATGTCGCATGGACTCTATAGAGTGCTTAAAAATGCTGACAAAGCAGTACACTTCGTACGAGGCGCATGCTGCATGTGACAGAACGACGAAGGTAGGCGGTGCAAAGTTTATCTGTGTTCCTACATGCGAGTGCCAGTATGAATCGTGCCAATGCAAGGACGTGTAAGGAGGGTGCAGTCTCTCTCTAACATTGTGAGAACATCGGGTGGGATCACGTAAGGTGCATCCTGTGGATAGTATTACAGACTGAGAGTGGCGTGACGAGCTGGCTCGTGAAGTGAGCCTGTGGTTGCTCTGCCTGGACTGGGAGACGTGAAAATAAACAGTAGTACCACAAGCAGAGAAATATTGCATGAAAATTAATAATTGTAGTACCCCTGAATTTATAATAATGTTTAAATCTAGTTAATAACTCACTCTCTTGTTAGAAATAATAACACGTGTGCCGGAAAAATACAAATAAAATACAACTAATAAATGGCACACTATTTTACACTTATATTGATAAGTGCAATACAATTGTACACATTAATTACAGAAACTTTGCCAAATATATGTTTTCAATTCATTTTATTGTATTTTTTGGAGCCATCACAAAGTTGGTAATACACAATCGTTAGTGTTCAAATAAGAGGTCGTAGGACCTATCTAGTCACCCCCCCCCCTGGGCCGTCCTTTATTTTGGTTGCCAGTGCAGGCCGACTGATAATGGAGCAGTTGTTTGTAAAATAGTTATAGAAATGACACAATTTGAATAGAACAAAATAGATAAGCGACTAATACTGGATACGGAGCCGTGTTGTTACATTACCGTTGCTCCAAAATGCTTACTTATATTTCACGAATAATACACACTATTTTCAACGTCAGCAATGGAAGTTAACCGATTTGTTGTTCAGGACTGCCACTACTGCTTCGTCAGGTCATACGATCACATCCGGTTGTTTTAAATGGTATGTTATTCTGGTGTGTGTTGAAAATACTTGCAGCATCGGCTGTCAAAATACGGAATTCTTATATGGTATAGACTTCGTACAAAAGGAAGACTGCAGTTGCCTAAATGTCTGCATTTCTTGCTCAAATAATGGAACTGCAACTATTCTTAAAACATCTGTGTAACTTGACTAACAAAATATTACCATTCTTCATGCATGCTAAACTACGGTTTGACACTTGCATGCAGAAAGTTAGATACATTTTTGGCCACTCTCATAAGAAATATTAACAAAAATTATTAACTGCATAAATGTAAGAGAAAAAAAGTTCTAGGGAATCAAAATTGTTTATTTTTAAATCCTGATGCATGTTTAGTTGAAAATAGCCCAGCTGGCGTACAGCAGTGTGAAATGCAGCAGAGCACAAATACTTACCAGAACACAACAACAGTAATTCTAGCCATACTAACGACATACAGGGCTGCTAGTGTCTTCCTCTTTCATGCAGCAGTTCAATGTCAATTGTTGATGTCTTCTCTGCGACTGACTCATTACATCATCAAACTAAGTACAAAATTGTTGGTGCATCATTGTTAGAAAAACAATAATTCCTATCTCCAACAAGTGGCAGTCATTGTAAACAAGCTGTAACTTTTTACAAAATCAGTTATTGTGGAGCTCTTTGCATCATGTAAAAGCTCACACTGTATTAGATACTTTAAGTCTCTTTATTTATATATAGTAGAAAAAGTTTTGTGTTTTCAAGATGGCGGCCATCTGATTCCAGGTATCTGATGAGTGTAGTAACCCACTTTACACAGAATCCTGCTTCACCAAAGTTACATTGAAAGATGACGTTGTGAGTGTTTGGAGTCTACATGTAGTTCTAACAATAAGCTGCATCAAAGTTGCCTGCTTTGAAGACTTCCTTCCTAGAAAGAAATGGTCTCCAATGTTCCGGGAAAAAATTAACATTTGCTGTTTTAAAAAAGTCATGGTGGGGAAGAAAATAATTTTTAGCCTACTTTGAGGAAAGTGGCTTATCAGTTATGCTGGTAACTTTTTGTTTATTTTTTTATTTAAGAAAGATACTCTTGACTACTGGCTTTAGAGCAAAAGTTGTCCCATTCTCTTGTATTCACCCCTGTCTAGTATACCAACATTTTAAAACACCAAAAATGTATAATTTTTTTTTTAAATTTACAATACCTATTTTACATATAAAATCCTATTCCATTCCGAGTGTGATTTAACCATGAAAAAAAAAAAACTAAATTAAGCTGGTAAAGTTTAGTACGGTATTTTATCTTAGTTTCACATATATCCGGTCAGTATATTTTGAGATGCAGCATTCAGAAAAATGCCATTTTAACCTTTGTTTCAAGGACTCTAATCACTGTTACCAAAGTAATTCAACGTCGTCAAGTAACATTTTGTAGACGACTGAAGTATTTTCTTTTCGTACATGTGCAAAATGTGGGCTTGTAAAATTGTTTTATATGAAACACATGGCATGCAACAGTGTTCATTTCACCATACTCTATGCAACACTGCATATGCATGTGAAATAACAGAACCCACTGAAAACAATTTTTCCTGTAGTAAGGAGACGGTCTGAATTTGAAGTTATAAGCTGAACCTTTTCCTTTTCCCTTCGTGATGGGTATAAGTTCCACCATAATTAGTAATACTGTACATACTATGATTGGACTTTTAGATTAGGAGCAGAGACAAGGACAGTCACTAAAATAAATAAATCTTACTGAAGTTCTAATCACAGATGTAAACTGCTTGTCAATAACATACATTCTGGAGATACATATCATATATTGTACTGAACACCTGGTTCCTGTGCCATGTTTACACTTTTTTTTTTTTGCAGTGTTACTTTGTAATATGTGCCAACTTCACTGATGATGCCTTGTCTACAAAATTGCAGATTAACTCATACAATTAATTCACTGAATGTTTGGGTGAGTCTGTTAACAACTTGGTGCATCTATACATCACCAAATATTTCGGGGAGTTGTTTGTGGACAATTATTAGGCGCACGTACACATTCGTCCAGATAATCATAACTGTAATGGATTGCATAAAAATAGCTACAATGATAAAAAATTGTTACTTAAACCTCCCTCATATCACTGCAGAAAAAAAAAGGTGTGGTGAAAAGACATGATGGATAATTGATATCCTTCTCAGAAGATCTAGGTTAGCATTCCACATATACTTATGTACGTGAGTTGTAACAAAATGTTTCAACTCAAGCATCATGAACCTTGGCTTTATTATTCACGTGAGAAGTTTTTACATTCCCATATACACAGCTCCAGCTGATACATTTCTTAGGAAAGTTAATATAAGGTTATTACTCCACTCAGCTTTTATAAACACGTATGTTTTTACATCAGGTGCACAAAAAGGAACCCAAAAACATTTCACACACATCAAAGAAGTCACGAGAACATCTCAATCTACTACTCGCAAAAAAATTAAAAAGTAAACATTACACATAAAACTGAGAGCACAGCATTCAAAATATTGAGTATGAAATGTGACACTGATGTCACACTTAGTAAAATATTGAGTATGAAATGTGGTAGGCCTACTGATGTCATGCTTAGTAAAATATTGAGTATGAAATGTGATACTGATGCCACGCTTACTAAAATATTGAGTATGAAATGTGGTAGGCCTACTGATGTCATGCTTAGTAAAATATTGAGTATGAAATGTGATACTGATGTCACGCTTAGTAAAATATCAAGTATGAAATGTGATACTGATGTCACGCTTAGTAAAATATTGAGTATGAAATTTGATACTGATGCCACGCTTAGTAAAATATTGAGAATGAAATGTGATACTGATGCCACACTTAGTGTACTACAGCAGGTTTTTTTAGATTCCTACCATGTTTAACAAACACTGTGTGTTATCTCTGACAGTAGGGCCTAACTTTGATGTTTAACATATTTTGTCTTAATAAAAAATGTTTTCTTCTCATTAAAAAAATTTTTACAAAAATTTTTTCCCCCAAAAAATTAATGTTTTTAAGTTAGGGTCAGATAAGACTACTTTGAAATGAAAAACAGAACTTTTTACATATCTCAATGAATTTTTAAGTAAAAAATATGAAAAAAAAATTGAGACATTTGTAGAAATTGTGTAGCATTCATGCTCAGCAACAAAATATAGGCTAAATTATCCGTTAAGCGAAAAATAAAAATTTTTAAAAACTGTGTTTTATAACAGCCCCAGCTCGGGGGCTATTATGAAATGACCCTGAGGCTATTGTGAAATGCTTCAATATCTCTGTTTATGTGGACCCTATAACAATGTTGGGCTAATATGAAATGGCACTGGCATTCAAGTTTTGGCTGTAAAAATTTCAGTAAAATCAAGTATGTAGTTAAGAGTGCTACACAGCTATTTCATACCTCTCTGCTGGACGAATCAAATTCCCCACAGGTAGAGTAATTCATGTGAGAATAGCAGACAATATGTAGGATAGTGAATAGTGAAATACAGTAATAAATAGGTTCAACATGCAGACACTAATTGTGGAATTAAAATAGAAAATAATACCACAACTCATTATATAAAATGTAGAATATTTTATGTTAATCAGGTGACTGATCTAGGACTGAAGACGAAATAAATACATAGGTGCTATTCCATACAAAAATAATTATTTAAAGATTTACTTCCATTATTATCAAACCCAACATGTGTACGAGAAACAGAAACATTCTACTCAGTACTAGCGTCTTCGTACATGAATATAGTAAACTTGAGTACAAGACAAATAAAACTTTACCTCGGCTAAACTATTAAGTTTTAAACTCAGCCTGGTTTATATTAATTTGAGTTCTCTCTTTCTCTGGGTATCCGTGGTGGTCCCAAGGTTTGGCAAGTTAATAACTGAAATTGATAATTAATATTTAAGTTCTTGTTAAAATTTCAAAGTCACAAATGTCCAAAATAAAATTGTTCAATTTAGACAGCTTTCATTAGACACGTTAATTTGGAACAACTCAATACTCAATATCAATAGATGTCACCACAAACATGACATAACAGTTCAGACAATTTTTTATCGGCATCTTAGTGTCCCCAGACGTCTTGATGCTCACTTCAAAGCTAAACTAATTAAACTATGATAATTGCCTCTGCTCAATTAGGCTAACAAACTGAGTATCGCAACCTAGCCTAACTCCCTCCCTTGGTAGAGCTCTATTCCTTACGATGCCAGCAGAATACCAAGGAAAAACATTTCCTCTGCCGTAGACATGTCCATTCTCAAAGGGAGTAACCAAGCAAGACAGAACAAAAATTATGCTTCCTGTCAAGCGCATCACAACAATGGAAATTTAAATTCGGAATCTGCATCTATTGATGCAGCTAGCAAACTGTCCCTAGGACACGGTCCCGGTCGTAGAAGAACAGGTCTGGACACTCACCTATCTTACAATGTATTTTGCTTGACCCCCTTGTTGTTTGACTGTAGCTAGTCAAGTTACCGAGATTGTTGTACTTTTTTGGCGCTGTTTCCCGGGCGGTCGGACTCAAACTCTGTCCACTTTTTTCCATTGTTAAATTTATAAAGTAGATAAATATTGCTGGAACATTTCCTTAAATTTGTGAGCGAAGAAAGTGTTTCATAAATTGATAAAAAATACGTTTTGATAAATTGTTTATCTTAGCGGAAAGGAAGTGGGCGGAGTTTAGTCCGACCGCCGTAACTTCAGCGCCAATAAAACACAATATTCCCGGTAACTTGGTGAACTACAGCCAAACAACAAGGGGGTCAAATATCCAGGCGAGTGTCTAGACCTGTTCTTCTACGACCGTGCCCTAGGAAGACACCAAGTTCATAGTCCTAGGAGAATGTAATTAGTTGATCCAATTACACACATAAATACTGAAAACACTGATCTAGGGTAAGTATTACAAATTCAAACAGACACATACAATTATGAAAATCAGTAAATATGAAAATTATATAACATTAACATAACCTGAACAAGAAACATACATACACTGATCAAATAAAATAAAAGTAATTATCTCTGTAATAACTATTACAATAATAGCCCCAGCTCGGGGGTTATTATGAAATGACCCTGGGGCTATTGTGAAATGCTTCAATATCTCTTTTATGTGGACCTTATAACCATGTGGGGCTAATATGAAATGGCACTGGCCTTCAAGTTTCAGCTGTAAATATTTCAGTAAAATCAAGTCAGTACTTTTGAAGTTACTGAAGATAAAGTATACACATGTTTAGAAACAAAAAAAAACACAGTTTAGTAGAATAACATTCATAGCAAATAAAATTGCAATACATCAAAACAAATCACTGGAAAACTAATTTAAAAGACTTGTATACATACAAAATATTTTTTTAGCCTTAGGCCGGATTTACACAATGGCCCAAGTGATTGGGCCAATCTTGGAAGGAAGAAATGCCAATGACCAAGAAACGGCCAGTCGCTATTTACACACTGGGCCAATTCATTTGTAACCAGTCATACGGCCAATTTAAATTCCATGAAAATTGAGGGTCAACTTTATTCGGAAATTTCTGCAACTACATTCATACTCTATGTATATGTGCAGAATAATGTCCACTGATCCATTTCAACACTTCAAATAACAATATTTCCCTCTCAAACTACAAAAAAATGTAAAATCGCAACACCAATGTGTAAACACCGACCAAGTTAACGCCAATGCATACGCCAATCCCTTTGATGGTTGGACCAAAAACCGACAATGAATGGCAAAGCTTCCAACACATTGCCAACATTCCCAGATCGGCCAAGCACCATTTACACACTTGTCGATTCCTTCCAAGGTCGGGTGTTGGGCCAATGTGTAAAGCCGGCTTTACATCACTCACCTAACAATAATAACAACTCAAAAATAAATGTCTGCAACAATGTACTTATTACAGAGACTGTTCTTTTTTTATATTACTACTAAGTTGATTAACACGTCACTTTTATCAGCAAATAAATATTTTCCAACCTACACATAAAACTTACTGAATGTTCATCCTTAGTATACTTCACTCTGAGAATGCCTTATTAAAAAAACTGTTTAGCAGAAAAAAGTTTATGGATAAAAAAATACATATTTTTCAATCCTGATATTTTATGTAGGCCTATGCCTACATGCATATTTACACTCAAATACATCAACAGTTTTTTTCAAAAACATAACAAATGTAATTCCAACCATTGCAATATTAGGTGTTGGTAGTTTACCAATCACATCACTAACTTCACAACAGAAATGTCGCTCTCATTTTTTCTAAATGTTTTTTATATCTTCCCCAGCATTCAGAGCCATCACTTCAATGTCACCATCATCCAAGATGGTGACAACAGTCACAAGGTATGTGTAAGTGACAGACCTTCTTGAACCACTCTTAAATTTTCACAAGTAAAAGTCACCAGGTTTGACGTCTAAAATATTTTCAAGGTTAACAAAATCTTCTGCTGATGGTTCCAGCAATTCACTTTCAATATCTGCATCACTGTTGTTACCAGTGAACATTTCAAAATCCCCACCAATGTCATCTTCAGTTTCACACACAGGATGTTTTGGCCCAAATACATTCTTTGCTTTTCTTACTTTCTTTGATGGGCTCTTTTGACATAATTTTCCCTTTCATTTCTGCCACGAACTCTTCTGACACTATGACTTTGGCATCTGGAGCAACTTTCCTATGACACTGTTTTGAGGTTTCTGTTCTTTTTATTTTGTTTAACAGAAGTGTCTCAAATGACTGCTGAGAAGACGTTACAGGACAGGTAAGCACTGCAGGTGTTGTTGAATTTTGAACTGATTTCGACCCACTTACACAATTTTCAACCGAGTTGTCAAAGCCATCAGCATACACAGATTGCTCACTTTTCAAATATCTGTCATATTTGTCCGGGTCAAATCTTGATACTGGATATTTAGTTCTGTCCAAAAGATAGATCCCAGTGTTTTTGAATCATGAAATGATGTTTTCTTCATACAGACCATCATTCCAGACTTTACACAACAAATCAACAAATTCATTTTTCTTCAACTTCTGTTAGTTATTTTGCACACATTCTGTCAGTTTTTGGTCCCACAAATATTTCAATGTTTTAAAACAGGTTCTATCCAACGGTTGTAGGAGATCTGTTGTGTGAGCGGGCAATTTAATGATTGTAATACTATTTTCCATTGCAATCAGAACTGTGCCTAAATCAAGATGTGTTAGGTGGCCATCTACAATTAATAGCAGAGGATGCTCCTCAACTGCAACACAAAACATTTTAAACCATTCTTGAAATACGACACTGGTCATCCAACCATTATCGGAGCATGCGTAAAATGTTCCTGGAATGTCCTCTCCCTTCCACGTTGACCAAAGGTTGGCTGCCTGAAAAATCACCAGAGGGGGTAGAGCTTTACCATCAGCTGAAACACATGCCAATACTGATGTGTTTTCCCTTCCTGAACCTTCTGTGTGTCTGAGGGCTTTTTGTCCTATGTCTTAAATTAATTTTGTCTTGGAAGGATCCACAGAAAAACTAGTTTCATCCAAATTGAAAATATGGCTAGGTTTATCCTAAATTCCTAGACTTGTCATTTGTTCTCCAACCAAATCACAAAATTTATAAATAATGAATGGGTCTCCTATTGCAGTCCTCCTAGATTTTTCCAAGGCTTCTAAATTCTTTAGACTGAGTCTGTTCCATTTGTAGAAGCTAATGAACCAATCAGCACCAGGATGATTGTTTTTAAATCATTGGCTTCGACATACTCTTGAACAACACCATGTACGTCACTTTTGCTGAGAGCAAATCCCCATGTTTTGACGTGTAAATTTGTGTACATTATTTTGGTGTCTTGCTGTAGTGGTATAAACATTCGTGTATATATTTAGTGAACCAAAACTATGAACTTGCGAGATGAAATTTGAATCTCCCGCCAGGCGCTGCTATAGTTGGCAGCCCTTGCGGTCTGTGGTTGGTGCCGCTGGTGGACCAGCAAACAAAGGACAGTCGC
>PNEQ01123009.1:0-15746 GCA_003012365.1 Medauroidea extradentata | reverse complement strand
CTGTATGTCCTAGGTCTAGTAGTGTGGACGCTATGTGAGAAGTCTATGATGTACATACAACATACATCAAGCACTGCTAGGGTGAGTGCCTGCCTCTTCCACAGACATAAGTGTCGCTATCACTACACAGCGAGGTTGATACTGTATGTCCTAGGTCTAGTAGTGTGGACGCGATATGGGCGAGGTCATGATGCAGTCCAGTCTCGCCTCTATCATACATCCCGCAGTCACGTCATATGTTCACTGCTACGTAGTACTGTACGTGTGCATAATACTTTGAAAATATTCTACGTGTGGGTGTGACATATTCCGTACTGAAGTGATGAACGCAACAGTAACGCACACCTGCCTGTGCTACCCGGCAAGTACTCGGAAGTTACACTATCAGTGTGTATCAACTAACCTAACTCATAAGTGTTGGCGTTGACGAGGTGTACCAGGGTCGTCTTGACGGCTGGAAGTGCTGACGCTGCAGCTGCCTCCACAGAGACAATGGACAATGGACGATGTCGAGGACGAGGACGAGGCCGAGGCCAGCCAAGTGTGCGACAACAAGATCTGAGGACAGGAGGCAGCAGCAGCATCAAAGCAAATACCTGGCAGGAGGCGTGGTGTCACAGTCGCTAATTGACGCCGCAACTTTGACGGCGCAGGCTAATGAAACATGAATGCGCCCTGCAACCCTCGCCTCCCTAGACGTAGCAGCGCAGTCAGTGAAGTGAAGTGAGAGTGGAGGGTGTTCCCCAGGGCGGAAGTCGACACAGGGCAGGGGGGGAGATCACCCTAGCACGCGGCATATTCAAACAGGACGTCATCGGCCACCCTCGACAACGCCTGGCCGCCTCGCTGGCTACCTCCCTACCTCCTGTCATGGCTTCCTCCTGTCATGGCTACCTCCTGCCATGGCTTCCTGTCGGTCTGTCTCACTACACAGCTGCAGAGTGTCACTACAGAGTATACGGCACATGTTCTCTACACTTAGGGCCAGATAAAGCTCTGGGTTTGAATGTGTCATTTTATGAGAAATTTGAATATTTTTTATAAGACAAACAATAGACTTCACAATGTTTTTCCTCGGACCCACACTGCGAACACTACATACACTAAATGCTCTCACCAGCCTATATACATGACCGACATTCCAAGCGATCTACTACTTCGTCTGTTTCTTCTACTTGTAAGTCAGGCTACAGTTAAAAGTACAGTATGTTCCGCTTCTTATGCTGTCCCTTGGTTCTTCCAACTCACCGCTTTCGTGACGTAACTGCTTGTTCTGTTCATTTACTTCCATCCATCCTGTCTGTACATTTTCCTGCTATTTTATAAAGAAAGCAAATATTGCCCCCTTATGTCAACAACACCGCACTGCTAACACCAGTACAAAGATAACATTCCCGACCTTTGTACGTACTTGATCCAATTAGCTAAAACTTTGAGATTAATTAATTACTTGCTCTGTGATTTACAAATGACGGGATATTCATGTGATACACTGCAACTGCGCAACTGCTCAACTAACGTCTTGTGATAACCGACATCACACGTTTACAACATTAAATACATACGAGGAAATATACTTTAGCAAATGAACTTAAAACTAAGGTTACACGAAACTTGTCAGTGTAACACAATAACATTCTCAAATGACGTTGGCACACAGAGCTTGCTCAATGCCTACGACCATGGAGGCCAGGGCAGGCGTGACGAAGAGTAGGGTGCTGGGTTAGGATCCCGCGCGAGAGACAACAGCACGCGGGAGAGGGGAGGTAATAATAGCCTGGGGAAAGGGGGGGGCAGACAGCTGGCAGATGCGACCTTGCTCCGTTAGGGTGGCTGGTTATTCCTGACAGTTAGGGGAAGGAAAGAGGGGGGGGTTATTTTAGACACCCCTGTGTCGACCTAGACATAAGCCCAGCTGACATAACAGTCCGCGTCGCTACACGTCGCTATCACCTTTCCTCTGACAAGCGTCGCGACGAGATAAAAATAAATTACCAGTCTCTTTTGGAGAACGAAAAACTTTAGATCGAAAATAGTTCCACTTAAAGACATCGGCGCGTCGTAAATATGTGAATGCTCCCAGTCGTGCACAGACCATTTAACAGCTGTCCAACCCACTCTGATTACGTCTGCTTACGAATACACAATGGCCGGACATGTATTACTATCATCAGTAATATTTAGTTCTTGAAGGTAAACACAGCCCTAAAAGACATTATAACTGGCACATTTAGTTAGGTACCAGTGCATTCAACCTGCTGAGATAGTTGGTGTGCCTGAATACGAGGACATATAGCAGATCCTGAAATATAGCTGTTGTTGTTGAAGGGAGCATAATAGCATAGTGTGTGTTTTGTTAGTTGTGTTGCCTTGTCTGCAAACATTCCTGTCGCTGTGCTCATCTTTGTCCGTCGTCGCCATTTCCATGTACCTTGTTTGCTTCGTGTTTGTTTGACATTCATTGTTCGTTTCATGGTCTCCGTTATATGCAGACAATGTTTGTTGACTGCAGCAGGTTCTGCCTTCCTTGGCTTCTTTCTTGTTTTTTATATTTCTTGCTCATTTTCTCGTTATTGGTACTCTTAGTGTGTTGTGCTGATCGGCAACAGTCGCTTAGTGATTGCGTGTAGCCAGTAAAACACGCCTGTTTATAATAATTACTACAGTACGAGACATGTATTACTGGGATGAAGACCAGGTAAGACACTAGGACTGGATGATTCACACAAGACGAACCAACCACAGCCAGTTATTTAGTCTGAGTTCTAGCTCGCGACTTCTGTCGGCTTGTAATACTTGTTTACACACCACGTTATCGCAACAGTATTATCATAATTCAAAAATACATTAATATAGAAACGTCCAAGAACAATGTGCATGTACAACATTATGCACGGAACGTAGCTTTGATATTCGTCCTTGATTTCCAGATCGTCTGTCTTGAATGGCAGTATCTGTTGATAAGTTTCCTCGATGTCATTTGTTTTTTACCCAGTAGAAATTTATTCAGGCATTTACATAAACATCATTATGAAACAAACAACTTCCCGATATCTAAAATTACTATATTATATATATATATACATATATATATAACTAGCGTTAATGAATGTTATGTGTAATCGCCCTTTAAGGCCATGATCTCCCGTTTATTTCAAACAATTGCAAATGTCTCAAAATATTTTTTAACCAAATGCTTTGAAAAAATTTCAGACAGAGCACAGTCATACAATACACACTTTTACCAGACCGTTTTTTTAATAATGTACTGTTTGCGAGAAAAAATTTTTTTGCTTTATTTTTGCTTATGTTCACAACAAAATGTGTACTATTACAGGGGGGAAAATCTAAAAATCAGTTTGGCGTATTGCAACAGAAAAATTCATATAAAACCGTTGATATATAAGTGTTAAAACTGCTAAATAAATTTTTGATATATGTATTAATTTGCGTAAATATTTTCGAAACCACTGCTAAACTAGGGAGCGAGGCCTTAAGGGCCGTATTTCAAAAAATACAATAAAAAAAACATTTTAGACGTCTGTTTACGTATCCAGATAGTGCGTTGGGTTTCAGTTATTTTGGCGATTAAATAAAAACGCACTTCACCTTTTCAGACCTCTTTAAGTAGTTTACTTTACAGAAATCCATAAATAATTTTCGTGTATTTACGTCATTATTATCCGGAAGAAAAAATCAATTCTATAGCTCAACAGGTTCGATAGGTAGCCCATATAATATAACCTCCTAAGGGGTTTTATTTTGGATAACATCTGAATCAAATTTTTGACCCATAATGCACGTCACATTGAAGTGAAATCCACGACGATTGCCCTTTAGGATTAACATGAATCGATTATTAATTGATAACATTTTTACCCCCTTTCACCCCTTAGGTGTTTAATTTCGAAAAAAAAATTATATAAATTTAAGGTAATTAAGTAAGCAAAATTTTGGAGGAAAAGTCACAACGAAAATAAAAAATTCAAAGGTTCGTAATTATAAAGTTTGATCTATCCCTCTCTTTTATTAAATTACGTGTCTCACTTCCCCCACTCGTAATGTTTCTGGTCTACAACTACAAAAATTCCGAGTAATTAAACACTATTTCCTTACATCGCAGTTCCTAAGCAACTTTAAATTGATACGCAAATGTATTATCAGGTCCGGTCATACAACATCGCGAGCGAATGTGGCGTTCGCCAAGTCGCTGAAAACTCACAATAACACAAGAACACTAGGCACGAGGAAGCTGTTATCAACAAAGACATAACATACTGTCGAGTGTTGTCCTGACTGGAAGCACACCGCATCACTAGGTGGACAGCACCAATATACTTCTGAGTTTCCATCATGTCATCCCTCACCAGTGCTAAAGACTTCGATGTTAAGCGCTGATCAATACACATACACGTGTGTGTGATGTAACGTTCACTTTTGTGACCTACGGCCATCGTGCAACGTTACACACGAGACGTGGAACTGTTTTGAGCGTGATTCGAGTGTGGTGTGTCGACATCGGAGCACTGCGGGGGTCGCCCGATAGAAGTCGTAGGGGCGGCAGTCGGTGAACTGCAGATATGTGAGGGACGACGGAGAAGATAGAACACTTGGCGGCAGCAGTAACAAGGAGCACCTTGGTGGAGGCGTCAGTGGTTGGTGTCCAGGCTGGGTAGCAACAGCGAACTGCAGAGAAGAACAATGGTGGTGGTGTGTCGAGGAGGGCAGTGACTGGCAACCTGGTGATTCAAGAGAAATAGCAGGGCATCGGACCATAGGAGTGAAGTTAGTAATGCTCAAAGGGTACTGTGACTCGCCACTACTCAAGACTAACAAGGTTCTACAGTGATGGTTTATTGAAGACTGTCGTATTGATACTGATGGAACTTTCAATGTATGCTGTAGTATTTAATTCAGGGTCTACATTTTCTCCAATAATTCCAACTGTTTATTTGATTAAGTTGTCATTGTATGCATAACAGGGTTCTTGTGAAAAATGACATTTTTAAGATAACTGTTGAGATTCTTGTGTGTGCATTTTGGTGCATGAACAGCTAAATTCAACTCTTATATTTTAAAATTATAAAATCTCCACATCAAAAGAGTCAATAGAAAACGGCTCCCACATGCAGATAATTGTAATAATACAAATAATTCCAAAACAGGAATACGGTCGGTAGGTAATGAAATGGTCCCACACCAACACCGCAAAAACAGTTGAAAGATAACATAAATTGTGTGACTATTATTACAAAAAATTAACCAACAGGCAAGAACGAAACAAAACTTGGACACACAACTCAAGCAATCAATATTAACTAAATATTCAAGTTGTTGAATTAATACTGTTTCACTATGTACATAGTCTATGTAATAAGATTTTTGCCTGTCAACTCGAGTGTGTTGACCAGTAAACCATTCTTAATTCCTGGAAGAACCAGTGACTTAGGAAGCTTGACTACAGACACTCTTCTCGGAAGAGAAATGTCACCGTCATGTGAACTTACACTGCACAGACTACATCGGGCAAGATGAGATTGATCAGTTAGTGGCAAACCTGTGACAAAGTGTCCAACCATTTACTTCAGGTTCACACAAAATCCTGTTATGTATACAACAGGTCCTGAAGTTATGTAAATAGGCCCTGAAGTTATGTAAATAAATATTGTCTGATTTGTGCGAATGAAAATTAACATACCAACCGAAAAAGGTTGCAGGCTATTTTTCCAAATTCCGTGATTATTCCTCGACTTTTTCCGTGACACACGAAATCAGGTTTTCCAGGTTGCTAACACCCTGGCCGTTCAGCAGCGCACAGACGTCAACAAATAAAGAGTGCGCGCGCACGGATACTAGAGAAGAGGCTGGAGGCGGAGGGATACGCGGCGCGGAGCTATATTGCGCACCACTGGGGCAGACCAGTGCAGTGCGGGTTGCCGGCCCGGGAGGTCGTCAGGCGCGGGAAGTGAAGGGGATGACCTACCGACCGCGGCGCGCCAAATCAATAACCGTCCACCACTCAACCCTTTCCTCCCCCCCACCCCCACCACACGTGCGCCCGACTAATTGATCTGAGAGGCCAGTGCGCAGGTGGCGGTGTCTGGAACAATATCGCCTGCCCCCCCCCCCTTGCAGATCATCCCCTAACCCCGGGGCCCGCCGCTTATCAAGTCACGCCACTCGCGATTATCAAGGGAGTTTTTGAACTCTGCAGTAAAACATCAGGGAGGGGCGACTGAATAATGGCGCTCTGAACATTGATAAAGAGCCCATTATTCCAAAGCAGTTTCATGCTCCGCGTGCGCGGTTTTATCCAGAACGACTAACAAAACATCTCACAGTCATTTACAAGCGCAGACATACCACCGATAACGCCTTATGGCCACCCAGCTGCCGTCATATATTTAAAAAGTTTTCTTTTTATCCCACAGACCTTCAAAATAAATCTACATAGAAGATAATCATCGCGGGCGACAGGAACATTTATAGTTACAGCATGTGGGCCATGTTAATTACTGTACTCTTCGCGAATCCATAACGTCATGAAACTATTGGCAATGATAGGTTGCAAAAGGAATGTGATCATTGATCAACGACGTCTCAGAACAGACAAATACCTGCCTGAACCTAAGCTTACTACGAAGAAACGTCGTCTGCCAATCAGCAGACCTACAAGAACCAAACAAAACTAATCGAAAGCAGTAATTAAATGAGCGTCAATGTTCAGAAAATCAGGCAAACCAATAAATATCTAGCGAAAAGATTTCGCGAGGTGTGATCAAAAATACCGTACCTTCGTTTTAGGGAGACTTATTCCTGCCGTAACATATTATTTTCCTGAAAATGATTCAACACTTTGTGGTCCAACAGAACATACATCTCAACTTAGCAAACACTTTTTTTTTATCTTTGTTTGCATCCTCTTGTGTTTCTTATGCGTCCTTACATGTTTCCTCCACACCCTCATGAGTTTACACTCTCACATATTTCCTCTAGGCACTCGCGTATTTCCTCTAAGCCTTCGCGTATTTCCTCTAAGCCCTCGCGTATTTCCTCAAAGCCCTCGCGTATTTCCTCAAAGCCCTCGCGCATTTCCTCTAACCCCTCGCGCATTTCCTCTAAGCCCTCGCGTATTTTCTCTACGCCCTCGCATATTTCCTTTACGCGAGCACATATATCTACTTCTTCTCATATTTCTTCGACGTCCTGAAATTCTTCCTTTATGTCACCAAAAATTTTAATGGTATGGTCTAAAATATGTTATCCAATTTCTACAAATATTATTTTACCTCCATAAGTATTAATTTTATCTCCATGTGTATTAATTTTATCTCCACAAGTATTAATTTTATCTCCACAAGTATTAATTTTATCTCCACAAGTATTAATTTTAACTCCACAAGTATTAATTTTATCTCCACAAGTCTTAATTTTATCTCCACAAGTATTAATTTTATCTCCACAAGTATTAATTTTATCTCCACAAGTATGAATTTTATCTCCACAAGTATTCATTTTATCTCCACAAGTATTAATTTTATGACAAGTATTAATTTTATCTCCACAAGTATTAATTTTATCTCCACAAATATTTATTATGTCCACAAATATTTATTATGTCCACAAATATTTATTATGTCCACAAATATTTATTATGATCATAAGTACCTCCAAATATTTTCTCAATATCCCTAAAATTTTCTATGTCACCAAATATGCCCACTACGCATCTAAATGTTGTCCAATATGTCTGAATTTCTTTTTTGCTCGGAAATTATTTCGTCTGTATCCGAAAATATTTTCCTCTATGTTCTCAAATATTTTCCATATGTCCTCAAATATTTACTTCGTGTCCTCAAATATTTCCTGTGTGCCCTCAAATATTTCCTGCGTGTCCTCAAATAATTCCTGCATGTCCTCAAATATTTCCTGCATGTCCTCAAATATTTCCTGCATGTCCTCAAGTATTTCCTGTGTGTCCTCAAATATTTCCTGCATGTCCTCAAATATTTCCTGCGTGTCCTCAAATATTTCCTGCGTGTCCTCAAGTATTTCCTGTGTGTCCTCAAATATTTCCTGCGTGTCCTCAAATATTTCCTGCATGTCCTCAAATATTTCCTGTGTGTCCTCAAATATTTCCTGTGTGTCCTCAAATATTTCCTGCGTGTCCTCAAGTATTTCCTGTGTGTCCTCAAATATTTACTTCGTGTCCTCAAATATTTCCTGTGTGCCCTCAAATATTTCCTGCGTGTCCTCAAATAATTCCTGCATGTCCTCAAATATTTCCTGCATGTCCTCAAATATTTCCTGTGTGTCCTCAAATATTTCCTGCATGTCCTCAAATATTTCCTGCGTGTCCTCAAATATTTCCTGCGTGTCCTCAAGTATTTCCTGTGTGTCCTCAAATATTTCCTGCATGTCCTCAAATATTTCCTGCGTGTCCTCAAATATTTCCTGTCAGATAATTTCTATTTCTCTGCTATTTATTCTTATAAGCAAAGTGAGCAATAAACATAATGCACATGTGTCATGGCTCTCAGATGCAAATTTCCGAGGGTTCGAGGCAGTAGTAAATTATATTTTTCAGTGGTATATGTTGGTTGTAAGGGCATCATAAAGTGCTCATGTCACCATGACTCGCTTGTAGGATAACCCACGACACGCCGAGACAACAGCCACGTTCGCAGATCCCAGTAGCAGTCCATGCATGGTGTCTGCAAGATGATGTCGATATGTCACATAGCGACAAGAGTTAGGCAAGTCGATATATCATACGTCACCTAACAGGGGTCGATACCCAGATTTTCGCATTATGGGAATCGTGCCGGACGATCGGGGATCTCCCGTTTCTCCCGCTCTTCTCATTCCGGCGTCTCTACATTGTAGGGACACGTCCTCCAGAGTAAGCAGATGTATTTTATATATAGTCCAGTAATACGTTCTATATTCCTAGACCTTGGGTATCCTCGTACGATAATTATTTCTTATCAAGTAGTTTCAACAATGACACACTTTGCCGTCCACAAGGTTGAGTAGTTATCTACAGACAATATACATGTTTACATGTACTAGGCAGGTTGTAGGAGCCAGGCAGGAGATGTAGATGCATGCTCGTATGTGAATGGCGCAGGGAGATGGATGGTCGGCGACATACTCCGGTGATTGATTAGTCTCGCCAGACACGTGACCAATACAACTACGTTGCACACATACAAGTTCCACTAACACGTTTCTTCTCAGCATCATCCTCGTTTACTCAACTACACATTACGGCACCTTCTACAATACCGTGTCAATTATCATGTTTATCGCCATCCAAGTGTCCGCATAGGGCCAACACTATGTTTATTCACAAACAATTAAATCAAACCGAATTATTTAAACAGTTTCTAATTGTGCACATTCCATCCAGTGTACCTGGTACACGCATCAAATGCGTTGCCTTGTGAGACATCACGCACATTACGAACACAAGACCTCATATATATATATATATATATATATATATAGTCTGTCTCACATAAGAATTTAAGTTTTTGACAGTTCTGAAGACAATCATGTGTATGAATTTCTCCAGAAAAATACTTTTCATTTTAGTAGTAGGACATAGCCGAAGTCAGCACGTGGGCACGTGGACCAGGCCGCCATCTTCAATTACGTCACGGCTGCCATTTTTACATGGCATGTGTAATGTTGTCATGTATCATGTTACATCATGTCACGTGGTGTCCTCCATTTTGTATCGGCTGTCACTTGTTGACTGAAGGAATTTTTTCCCTCAGGAGAGGATTTTTTCTCTCGGAATTTCCCTTAGTCACGGTCTGCTGGGAGGTCATGTTTGTTTACATAGGTCGCTGGTAGGCGGCGCTGGTGTGTCGCACTTTGTTTCTATCATTGGCTGTTAGCTGGTGCTGCAATCGGCATCCGCCATTTTTGTTCCAACATTTACATCGTCATCTGCTAGAGTGCTCTAGTGTCGCTGTTACTGTTAAGGGTGAATTCGTGTGTTTGTATACGAGAAAATCATTATGATTTTATCTTTTTTTTTGTAAGTTAGAAAATTTTAATTCGCCTGGCATTGGATTGGTTTCGAACTTGCAACCTTTGTATAACCTGACATGTGCCCTTGCCCGAAGAGCTACGAGTGCATTGACGACCGTGTAAGTTTAAAGTGTGTATATATAAAATATATATGTTATATTATATATATATATATATATATATAACTTTTTTAGCAGATAAATGTACACATTTCATTTACATTCCTTTAAATATTTAGCATACTTATGTCTTATTGATTTTATATGTACAAAATTTTAAATAGTATCAACTATTTCTGCCCTACGAATCCTTAAAGATGGCAACTGAATCATTTTTGTATGATTCTAAAATCCCCAAATAAATGCACTCACAAAACCTCAATGTGGGCAATTGAATAATTTTTATATGACTCAAATGCACACAAAAAACCTCAAAGCGGGCAATCGAATAGTTTTTATACGATTCTAAATCATTAAATAAATGAATGCACGAATCCTCAAAGTGGACAATTGAATCACTTTTATATGATACAAAAAACATGATACATGACATAACATATGACATAACATATCACATGACATATGACACATTACATGACAAAATGGCCACATTGCAAAACAAAATGGCTACCATGGTGTAATTCAATATGGCGGCTTGGCCCACATGCCCACAGCCTGAAGCCTGTGTGCAGACTTCGGCTATATCCCACTACTCATTTTGATGTAGTGTACGGTTCGCTAGTCAGTTGAGTGTGCTAGCGCAGAAGAAAACACTGCTTATTACACGGCAAAAGCTGTCAACAATAAGGTGAACATACTATTCGTGTACTAGTCTTTACCTCTGAGAAGTGAGTGCGCTGTTGTATGGTGACGACTTGTGGGTATGGCAGGGGTGTACCGCGGGGGGGAAACGGGCCGGCACATAGTACAATTAGTGCACAATCACAATAGACAGCGGGAAGCTTAATAAACATGTAAAGTGTTCTACTGGCCCAGGCCAGGGCCTAGCACAAGTATTACTGTGGGAAGGAGCCGCTAATGCCAGAGGAGAGAGAGAATAACGCACGGATACTAAATAAAAGTAATAAAAGAAAGGGCTGGCGTACCACTGAGTAAACCATTAAAAGGTTGAGTCTAGTGGGCATTCATCAGCCGTATCTGTGGATTCGCCTGGGGTGTCTGCTGTGCTGCCCTCAGGTCGTGAATCAGCGGCGGTGTGGGTCGTCTCTTGATCACTGTGTTCATCGCTGCTTTCCAGCCCAATGTTTATAACTATTCTTTCCATCTCCTGCTCCATCAGTGCGTCACGACGCCAGTATTCTTCTGCAATGTTTCTTACATGCAAGCATGCTTTCTTCATCATCTGAGGTCACTTCACTCAAACAGTTATGTGTCAGCTGTTTCATAGTTGGCAGTGAAAACTTGCTCACATTGCTTGTCGCAACATTATGTTTTACTAAAATCCATATCAGTTCGATTGGATTAAGGTCACAATGATAGGGCGGTAACAATAGAACAGAAAATCCTCGGTCTTTTAAAATCCTATCCACGGTGTACACAGGCTGAGGCTTACGTATTTTAACAATCTGTAGCAGCTCTCTGTTCGTCAGATCTGTCATTGCAATGTTGTTCTGATGTAACCACGCCAATATATCCTCTTTCCGAGAAGCACTGGTGGGGTTTTTGTTTTCTTGCACTGTGTGATATGGTCCATTAGCGAGGACTACGATGCTACCAGGTGGAAGATTAGGAATCAGTTGCGTCTGTAACCATTCATTATAGTTCAGACTGTTCATCTCATGGTGCTAATCTGCTGAAGCAGACTTTGAATCATAAATTAATTCTACTGCTTTGATGAAACCCACTTCATCACCAGCATGCACTACAATAGCCCTTTGTCCAGCACTTTGGTTCACCACAACTCCCGGAACCTCGTCATGCTGCCAGCATTTCTTTACTGCGTAATGTGTATGAATCCATGTTTCGTCTGCTGCTTTGTCTAACGGGATAATCAAACCACTTTTATTCTTCACAAAAATGTAAAACATTGAGAATAATATTTTTACTTTGTCTCTGGCACACTTCCTTCGATTTCATTCGAGGTGTTGCCATTCTTTACATATTTCCCAATTTTATGTCAGCTCAACTTAGTTCCCCTATGTTACTACACCAGTGATAGTGAAACTTTCACTTATCATGTGCTATCATTGCAATCACCGCGCAGCCGTACACGATCGTCTCATACCAACACTGCAGCGCCTCAACCTGCCGGCGGCAATAACTCATCATATGGGTAGCAACTGTCGGCAAGTGGAATTGTTACCTGCGACACACTACACTGAACAGCAGCCTACCTACCGTATGTAGGAAACTGAAATAGAATATAGCAGGAACCAAACAGTGACACATACATTTAGTGAACTATATCATCACATCTGGCAATTAAGGCACTACTTCCTGCAATACACTGTGTAAACTTCCCACAAATAATATTGTATGGTCAGTGTTTCAAGTGCTACAGTCAGAACAATTGTACGACGTTTGGAAGCTACTGCATAGCTAGGCGCGCATCACTGCTGTCCTTACAGCTCCTTCACAACTGAACTTCCCGCCAAGCGCCCTCCTGAATGTCGTCGTCTTATGATTAAGGCACATTTAACTACTATATCGACAATTTGGTATCGATTACACTTCAAACAATACGAATACGAAAGGTAAATATGGTAGTCTATGTGACAACACGTGGTTTCCTTCACGTTGCTGTCGTCTATTGTTATCAACAGAGACAATTATATGTTACATTAAAGAAACCTATATATTTTGTATAAGTTTTACTATGTACGAATCATTTATACGGTGATAATTAGTATGTTTTATTTTCATCCTTGTTCGCATTCCAATCCGAAATTCAAGGCGCGTCATTGACGATAACTCGAAGATGAGAAAGACAATTTTTATTTCTCACGCTTTTTATGAACCCGAGTGGGAATTTTTTTCGGTCACACTTAAAAATAATAAACCCGGACGAGACCTTCTTAAAAGAAAAGGGAATAAAAAAGCGGCGGGCGCCGGACATGGCTGGTGACGGCAGCAGCGGCCGCAATTAAACGGAGGACGTAATAAACCATCGAATATTCATTTTTTTGTTCTCGTGTGTTGGTGTTCCTGGCGTCCTCTGAGATGTGAAGACGGCGCACCACACCTGCGCAGCATCCACACAACCTGTCTGCTGTGAGCGCACCTGCGCTGCGCCACAAATCTCGTCGCAATGCTGCCAACTGCGCCTGCCTCGCCCACAACACCTCGCTTATATACCCGCCTAACCTTCAAGTCTGCACTTATACCGTCCATATAGTCGAGAATAACACAGCTATACACTTGGTTTCACTAATTACGAGTCAGTTGGAGTTGGTACGCGAGCAGTGCTGTACCGTCTTACGATAAGTACTTTCACGTGCAAGTACTAACTATGTCTCTACTGTTTTAAAAATGCCGTCCGCTTTTAGACATGGCTGTAGCTGGATAAGCAGCAACCGTAATCATAAACCAAAACAACAGGGTCGCCGCTAAGAGTCGCGTAGGAAAACAATGCAGCTCTCGCCATACAACCACACTGCGGCCAGTTTGAAGAAAACCTTTTACACCGAAAATATGTAATACACGTGTGTTCACGCCGTTTCTCTACGAAAAGAACACACACTTCAGACGACTGCCCTTAAGTACTTTCAAGACAACACACGTATTAGGAATCCCCTTTAAAGGCACGTCACAATGGGTTAAAACGGGGTTTTCAGGCTGCTATAGCGGAAAATATACTAGTCGAATACATGTGAAACCACTTAAGGGTAGTGCATTGGACTTTAGTAAAGTGATTTCGTAAATAAAACAATAGGGTCACCACTTAAAGTCCCATAGGAAATTATTTTTTTTCGCGAAGACTGCACGTCTTAAGCGTAGAGGCGACGCACCGTTGTATGGCCCATACGACGTTGCCCTCAGCACCATACCTTACTCACACAAACACATGTTCCACGAAGCGGGCCCCTTAAGTGCTCCGCGCTTTGAGGCACAGCGGTGTTTAGCGCACATATTGGAGTCGACTAATCGCCTTCCTCGTTCCAGCCCAGCTCTAAGATAACTGTATGTGGCCGCCTAAGAGGAAGTATTTTACGAGACGGAGACCTAGAACAACTGAAGCGACAAATTAAACAATTTTGGAATAGAAATGTAGAAAACGAGTGTGCGAGTGTTTGTACGGCCCACTGTATGTAGTCTCCTTCGTAGATAACTAGCCAGTATGAAACATTCAGTTGTCACACCGTTGTTTCATGACGTCATATTAGACACACATATGAGTTGTACGTGTATACGCTTTTGACATATCCTGCACCACCAAAAATACTAAATAATAACATATGAAAGTGCTCCATTTACATGTAATAGTAAAGTGCTGCAGTGCTGTGTTCAACGTCTTCTGTTAACAGCGAGTGGTACTGGTCTAACATGGAACTAAGTTCAAAGATACAGGCAGTTAGTAAGAGAAGAATTGTTCGTATTATATACAGCAATGACATGTTGGAACGCTACGTGCTGCCCCAAACACCATTGCTGGGGGGAAAAAAGTCATCTTGGCACAATTTCCACAGTTCTCAGATATGTTATTTAGGATTCTGATTGTTTCAATTTTTCACATACACTCCAAAAACTATTTCAGCTTAATAATATGTTCTTGTGTTATTTAATATGTTCTTGTGTTATTTTTAAAGGATTCTTGCAATGGTGACAAGTTGCCAATCAAAGAAGTATTTTGCACATACACATACTTTGCTGCACTGAAGAGTGTCCAAACTGCTTCTAAGATTTGTAACGAAGTTACTGTCGTTAATGTATGTATTGTAGATTACCTTTCCTAACGATACTGTAGTTTGGTAACAGTTGTAACAAGCCGTGCACATTGCCCAGCGACTCAAATCTAGAGACATGCAAAACGCACGTTACTTTCTGACAACTGACTAGACTCCAAGTTACTATAGGCTTGTTCGACGTCTCCCGCTGGCCGATATTGTCGTGACTTGCCGCGGAGAATACTTACACGGTAGACAGGCCAATCTCTGTAAAGACGTAACACACGTAACTGACAACACATAAAAGTTCATGGTCAATTGAATCACAAATTATGCTCTGTTATGTATAGGAAAGTTAAGTTTAGTATGATACCTAACGATAACGCGAATTTTGCATTTCTCAACTCATATTTCAGGTATGCACATGTTTAGATCATGCCTGACGTATACAGCTGTGTGTCGTGGGGCGATAACCACCACGGAGATAGAATCCTAGAGGAATTCAGTCAAGCAAATACAAGACACAAACACTTCATCTTAATTAGCCTGTTGCTGGTTTGCATTATAACAGACCGTGTAAGTAAACCCAGTGGACAGCACAGACGTAACTTGGACACAACACATGTTTCAATCAACTGTATAACGGCGAGAGCAGGGAAAACATAATGCCGGTCCCACACTCTCGCCGAGGCGGCTCGGCCGAGACAGGGATGCGAGACTGCCCGAGGCGAGAGCGTACGAAGGGGGTCCCACACACTCGCCGAGAGGCAACTCCTCCCCCGAGACTGTGCGAAACTGTCCGAGGCGAGACCCAATATGGAGGATACTGACCTCACGGTAGCATCTGCTTTGTTTACTTCAT
>PNEQ01123008.1:0-15746 GCA_003012365.1 Medauroidea extradentata | reverse complement strand
CGAGGCACGCACAAGTGTCCTGCGTAGCGGATCTCGAGCAATGTTGATCTGGAGAAGGGGTTCTGGAGCCCTGGAAGGTGGACACCTGCTCGGGTGAAAACTCGGATGCATGGTATTTCGCAGGTACTCAGGGGATCGGTGTGAAGCCCCAGCGTAAGCTGAGCCGATCACGGGTTGGACTCTGAGTGGTAGTGGTATAACTCCCGCTAGGGAGTAGACTTGGGGTTCGCCCTGGGTCATGGTCTGGTCCGTCTTACTGGACTCGCCCACGAAGTGGTTTCGTAGAGGAGGATAGCCTCGCCCTCAGCAAGGTAGATGCCTCCAGCAAACCTGAAGGTATTCTGTTGCTAGGTGAGTGGGTTTTCACTACCCACCACCGCGATTGGAAGGAGCGTATCTCCCTCTGATAGTGGTATTCAACTACCCTATCTTCACCAGTTCTAATGGGTGTGTTCTGGTTATCAATGGCTGGCCCGGGGTGGGTGGCATCCCCCCGGTATTAAGATCTGTAAGTTGTCTCCTGTTAAGCCTTAGAGATCAGGTACAGGAGGGCAGAACCTGCCACAAGAGACAAAGATGTCGAAAACACGCTGTTATTCACAATTATGACATTACACGTAGCACATAAAAATTAACATACAAAAAATTGTAGCTACTAAACTATCAACAATCCAGCTATACACACGTGTGTGTTTCTGATAGTCCTTGAGGTCCTTTACCTCCTTGCTTCAACTTGACACGACACCTGTGTTTCATACTTTATGCGTTCTAATAGAAATTTTAATTTAACATAATTATGTACCAAATTTTGATGTATAAGAAGAAGAAGAAACCGGAAAATATTGGCGGTTTCACTTACCTGTATCTCAGCCACCAACATTATATGATACGTGCACTCAAGCAAAGAGCAGCTGCTGATTGGCTGCTGATTATGACAGTGATGCCACATTATTGGTCCTGAATTTGGTTGCTTCTATATAATTGACTGAGCGCCTTCCGAAATTTGTCAGATAAGTCAAGGGCCAGTTGCGAAAGTGTCACAAGCTACAGTTGTTTCAAATATAGATTTCGCCCAAAATAAAATGCGAGGATTCAGGTTCCTATTACGAAGTGTCTGAATTTTTCTTTAATAAAAAGAAACTAAACTATCAGCACATTAATTTACATACTTTTGAGTGAGATGAAGGGATAAACTTAATCTTGGTATAGGCCTACGTGAATAGTGTAAAATTATTGTCACATTAGGATTTTATTGAGAGGAAAGCGACAGCTGCTAGTAATACTGTTCAGAATCTTACAGAAACTGTAGTAAAGTTGTTGGAATATACTCATTGTTACATGTTTCAGCGTCGATAAATTTTTTTTATAATGTGAAATATTTTTAATTGATATACATTTTAAAAGAGTCCATGCTGAGAGGTATTATTTTTATAGATTCCTCTTTTATTAATCTTCATGCCTGCTACATTGGTATGTTCTTAACGTCTTTGTTCGAAGGAGCTGCGCAATTATGACGCTCGTCTGATATCATATTTTCCATTAGTAGCAGAGCAACTATTTAAAAGTAATTTATTACAACAAAATTTTGTTTGGGTGTGGGCCGCTGCGAACTAGCTTTTACGCAAAGAACATTTTTGTTTAAGGCAAGCCTTGTGTTGAATAAAAAATCCTACAAGGAAAACAAAAATAAATAGTTTTTACTTTACAAGTTAAAAAATATATATTTCAGACATATCTACTTGAAGTGGCACATATTGAAACAAAATTTGTGTTATTCTAAATAAAAAAACGTGTTTAATGTGTAGGGAATATTGAAAATTGCGAGTATTTACAGTCAACTGCAAGGATCTAGCTCGTTGGAAAGAGAAGTCTGTGTGTAGTACGTGTGTAGTCATTTGTAAGTTAAGTGTACTACAACTTGCCACACCGAAAACCATCTTGATTATTTCCTTAACTATGTGATTCAGCACATTACCTATATTTCAAATTGTTTTTTACATTATTTTTAACACCATGAAGCAAAACACGGCAACATTCTGTACGATTCAGTTACATTTTCATATTGAGAACAGCATTATGTCTGTTTTCTGCCTCTAGAAGTTCGGACGGAACCTACTTGCCTGAGTAGTGAAATCATAATTTGATAAAAATTATTTAGAATTATATTTGAACATGCATTTAGATATATATTAGAAACATTTAAATATTTTTTACCACAATAAAAGACGTTTACATTAACAATAAATTTTTTTTACTTGTAAAAGCATTGGCTTTAAAAATAAAGAAAAATCGTTTTGTTACACCGAGTGTTATCCATAATTTCTCAAAAGTGTGCGTATGGATTGTATTTAGGAAATTGAAATGTTTTAGTACTATTTAATTACAACATTAGCAACGTCAAATCAGTGCACCTTACGACGCCTATCATTAATCCATGGTAGACAAGAGCGCTTCTGCAACTTTTACACGCATGACCTAATAGAATAAATTTTAAAACACATGCGTTCTTTTTATACCGCTAAGTACTTGTTCCAAAACCATTTACAACTGGTAGTTAATGTTAAGCTTTAACACAGAGTTTAAAAAATTAATATAATTAGTAGATACATTACATATGTCCAATAATCTCTTTGCGTGTCTGCTCAGAAACAAACCTGCAAGTATCTACTGGTTTATTATCATAAGTAGGCTATATTGCCTGAATTTCTCTTTGCTTCGTGGTACTTAGTAAATCTGAAACTCAGCAATATCTTTTTTGTTTGTGTTTATCACCTTAAATCGCTAACTTAGTGGGGAAAATACCGACTTGCTAACACTCCCATAGGTTACACATTTTTAAGACCACTGTATTCGTTCCTCTTGCGTGAAAAAACAAAGATAATATTGCTTTGCAAACTTTAGTAAATACAAACGTTCCAAAATTATTTAAAAGTATTTTACCCACTTGTGCATTTATTGCGTTTGTGAGAATATTTCCTGGCAGGGATATTCGAATTTGGTTTCTGTTATTGTTAGTTGTTTTTTCATGTTATTCTGTGAGTCAATAGGTTAATAATCCCGAAAATTGTCCAACTTTCTTGAGTTGCAAAGTACTTAAATACGATTTAAATTATTTTGTGCGTTTTACGAAAACACTGCTCATAGTGTCATAATATATAATTTATCTGTTTCTCACCAAATAATTGACGTTTATGATTTTTCAACACTTCGCTGTAGTCAATTTTTTTCAATTCTGTGCACGTGACACTGCCTTCAAGTGTTTGGCTGTCATAACAAATAACTCTTGCAATTTGTTTTTTTTTTTTTATTGCTTTAGTAAAGTAGTTTCTTTCCTAATTTTCACTTTGTAACCTTCACTTTAAATCGCGTTTAATGCAACAAAAAGTTACCAAGGAAGAAGTGCTAAGCTTGCAAAACAAATTTTAAGCGATGGCGGCATTTAAATCCAGCCAAAATTTGTTCAATAAATGCACGGTTATGAGTTTAACGCGGTGTTAATTTAACTTTCGTAATTTTAACCATGTTCGAGGTGTAAGCGTCATAGATTTATTTGTATACTAAAATAAATTTTCAGCCGTAAAGCCAGTGCTTTTTAGGTCAGCATGTTTAATCTCATGGATGAGAGTTTTAATTTTAAACAGTGTTTCCTCTGCTACCGTCCGACTCAAATAACGGCCGACGATACTTCCTCTTCCCGTGCCTTTTTCTTTCGCCGACTTGAGCCTAAGCAGGCGTGTTCAGGAAGGGATTTATAGAATAACCCTCGTCTTTGAAAACGTTGGCAAGTTTGCACACCGCCCGTCGCTTTGAAGCGCCTAATGAATCTGCCGGGAGACAGCTGGCTTTACGCGCAGACAGGATGAGAAGAGGCGGGATAGAGAGAGATAGAGAGAGATAGAGAGGGCGTGTGTGGTTTTAACAGCGCATATTATACGAGCTTCCCATGGCGTGTCGTGTTTGTTCCGGTCGGTGATGCGTTCTCATTACAGCCAAATGTTCTTTTCCTGTAAATATTTGTGACGCTGATAAATACTGCAGGGCCAGGGGTGATGTTTGTATTTATCATGCAGGCTGTAAACACTAATGAGTTTGGATGGTCTGCGCGGCGTTGTTTGTGAACAGTCGGGTACACGTTGTGAATTGTGTCGCATGTCCTCCCAGTTTTGGTTCATTATTCGGTCACCAATGCGAGTTTTTTTTATTTATTGTGTTGCTTTGTGAATATTTCTTTGATTTTTATAATCATTATGTAAACCGCTCTCCTCGTGCGTATAAATACTTAGCAAAAATGATTTACCTTTACAAAGTAATTTCCTAGTTTATTTATTTTATAACCTCTTACAACATATAGTGCATCGTATAGCACTTCGGTACATTACAGGAACTATTTTGTAAATATTATAATAACTTAATGCGGGATATTCTTTGCAATGTTTTACTTTTCTTAAACTTTATTTCAGATTGAATGTTAGGTATTAGGCCACGACATGTTACATGACTTTACTGACATTTCAAATATAGCATTATTTTAATTCCCTGCAAAAACTTGCTTTACGCTATTGGTGGGAAGCAGTTTAAAAAGAAAACGTTTTTTTTTTTGTGATCACACAAGACTAATTTACAAACATTTCCTATAATGATTTATTTAAAATGACACCCAAATTTTATTCTAGGTCGAATTGTGGCCGTACGTACATAATAATTTGAAAGAAATGGCATAAGAAATGTTTTATTAACCTAATTTGACAATGAATATAATCAGATCACTCAATTAACGAAGTTGCCAACACTGCTTCTGCATAAGTATTTGGCTTCAGTTATGTTGTGCCCGTCCCGTCTTGCACAAAAACAAACTGTACTGTGTTTTATTTATTGTCGAGTAATTCGTGCAGTGCCCTGGTAAAATATATTCTATTAAAAGTAGAAACTATAGTTGCATCATTGAAGCAAAAAATAACTTTATATAACAACAATCAAATAATATAACAAAATATGTAGTCCAGTCCATAGTGAAATAGCTCACAACAATTAAATATATTTTAACCAAACTGTACAAATATTTATTTTATTTTATGTGTTATTTTCGTTTCGAAGTTAATGTCTGTGATAGCGCGTTATATTTGTCTAAAGTTCATAAGTCCTGCAGCGTTAATAAATAAACACTGACAAATTCGAGTCGGATGTATTTGAAAGAAGTGTGGCATAAGTTAAACACACATAAGAGTACAGTTTGAATAATTATGTGTGAAATATTTGAGATAGGTACACTGTAAAACTTGCATATCAAAATATTGCAATGACAGATTGATTTTAGGCTAATTAATATTCACATATTATATAATTTTAGCTACATAACGAAAGGTCTTCACCGGACACGTATCTTCGAACAGAACATACTTCATACGTTTGTCAGTTTTTCTTGAAACAATTATGATATTACTTAATATGGTGATGTACTTGTCATAGTCTCGTTTATATTTATGAAATTAGGAAAACTTGGGAATTAAGATTGGTAAATTATTCTCCCGAGCCACTTACGAAGTACATTTTCTCTGAGGTGTTATTTACGTCGTCCAGTTTTATGTCCTTAGGCTTAATAGGTTACTGCTAACAAACTACCTTAATCTAAGTAAACGACCCACACACACATGTAGGCCCTTGCTAGGATTCGAACCTAGGACCTATCGCACTGTAGGTAGGAAGTACAGATTACTTTTTCAGTCACTATAAGATTTCTTCGTGTTCCGCAAAAAATGAAAACTGGTACTTACAGTGACTTTTTGCTTCCTATTTACTTGTTTGGGCAGCACTCACGTATTTTCCGCACTCAGGTTGCAAAGATTCCACACCCTCTCCTCATCAAAGGTTGCCTGGTGGCCATGTGTTTGAGAGAGGCACAGCGCCAAGGGCGATGTTGGCCGGCTCATCTGGTGTGATATCACCTCTAGTGCAAGACACTGGAACGGCGTGCGGTGGTATCGTAGATCACTCGCCTGGCTGACACTTTCAGTGATGACACAATCTTTCTACTGGTGTTTCTATCGTAGTTTATCACGAATCTTGTAAGTAGTTTTTACTTTTAAAAAGTGTAAAAAGTTTTTTTTTTTCTATTTTCAGGATTTCCAAAATTATCTTTATGTTTCGGACCTACCATTTTGACATCGTTTGAAGTGTTTGCTATTTTTGTATCTGCATACTTTCTTAGAAATAAAAGTTTTCCTAACACGCTACAACGGTGTTACAAGGCAGACGGCCGGTACATAAATAAACGCTGAAAACATCAAATGATTTCTACGCATTTTTCTAAGCCAATATGGATAGAATACTCAATGACAAGCCTAGTTAATGGAATTTGCCATCTTCATGAGTAAATATTTATCCATAATTACTAATTTGTTACGCGTGATATCTTGCGCCGTAGTTAATTGCACGAGGTTCCAGCGTCAGAGATTGTGCCTCAGAAGTTCTTAACACTGGAAACTATTTTGTTTAAAACGTTGGCTTAAACGGTTGTCCAGGATTGCTATTGTTTAATTTTCACAAATTGGCTTCAAGAAATCTACAGTTGTAGATTAATGCTTTTAACGTAGGATTGTGTACCACGCCCTCTTAAGAAGGCGTGGTATATAATTCAACGCTGAAGGCATTAGTCAACCTTCATGCGCGGTGCGGGAAATCGGTGTGCAGTGGTTTGGTCGTTGACTTTTTGCTATGGCAATTTAAAGGCGTTGAAGTGCGATAAAATCGCAAATTTTTTATTTTTATGAAATAGTGTTAGATACATACGAGTGCAGTTTCTTCTTGCAAAACTCTCATATTTTTCTAATAACCGGGCGTCAAAGTAAAAATTTGCATGTTCGGCTGCCATGCAAATAGCGATAACCAACTGACTTACATAAGTAAAATAATTCACGTTGAAATTACATGCCATGGGCTGCGTAATAAAACATTTAAAAATATCCTATGAACTATATTTATATCTAAAAAAAGTGAATTGGCAATTTTTTCTGTACTTTAGCGATCTTCAAAAAAAATCTGAACATTACTTTGTGGGCTTTAAAATGTTTAGTTGCAGAGCTCATGTGTTGTTAGTTCAGAGTGAATAATTTCATTTAAGTATATCAATTAGTGTTCGCTATTTGCATGGCAACGTAACTGGCAAATTTTTATTTTAATGCACCGTTATGCGAAAACTATGAGAGCTAAATTTGTTTTTTAAGAGGAAACTGTACTCACTAGTATCGTTTTTAAAACTAACAATATGCCATAAAAATATAAAATCTCTATTTTATCGCACTTCAACACCCTTAAGTGATGACCCTACTTTTTTTATTTACGTAAAGTGCATTTGTGAAGTCCAGCGCGGGCTTCTATAACTTTGTATTTCGATTCCGTTTGATATTTTTTTCACGTGACAGCAGTCTGAAAAGCTATTTTGAGGCGGCTCGAAACCATGTTTCTAAGCATATGTAAAACAAAAATATAAAATCATAGTTTTTACTGTATTTTATTTTCGTTGACAAAGATGTGGAACACGCGTTTAGTAGAATTACTTAAAGAAAAAGAAAACTTTCTACTAGCATGGTGCAACAATGCTCATACGCCAGCTCTATAAAGCTCTTAAAAGTAGGAGAGATGGCTTGAAGCAAGTTACATAAGGTTACAAGGGGAACCTAGGTCGACTCCACAGTAATTTTCCGGTGCGAAGCCCGGACAGGCAATTTTCTCGCCATGTCATTTTCATCCGCGAAATAATTTTCATGAAGCTCTTGTCGGTGGAAAAGTGGTAAGGGGGGAACTGGGGAAAGGTGGGAAGCGAGTGGTGAACTTTCCCACCATCCATCACCGGGCCCGCTTGACAGCTGAGCATCGGCCCGTTTACGCTGAGGGTGATGGTGTCCCCTCCCAACCAACCATCCCGAGGGAAGTAAAAAAAGTCCCAGAGGGTTGGAGAATACCCTTCACATCTTCTGCGCTCATTCTCACATTCCTTCACTGGCGCCATTCCACGGCATCGTGCCTTAATGCACTGGAGGAGATGGCAAACATTCGCACCCTTGCAGTTATCTGCGCCTGCATGACAGGTCTGGTTAGTATGGGGAGTGCGTCTAGGAGGGGGTTGGAGAGGTAAGGGGTTTGTTGTTTCGAACCAATGGACGACTTGGCCAGTAGCATGCAACCAGATTTTCCACAAACAGTGCCGGAAAATGTATATGATTACATGGGTTGAAGAGTCTCTATTCATTAATCAAAATTTTTAATGAACGAAATGTCGAAAAATTGCTGTTTTTTCATAAACGGAAACTGCAGAAGATTTTAAAATACGTATTTCATTGATCATATTGTGTAACAAACAACGGTGAATTTAAATCAATCGTGTCACTGTTAACTAGAGAGAATAATTTGGTTGCATATTTATTATGACAAAAACTCACAATTAGGCTATAATACTAAGAAATATTTCCACCAGGTCCAGGTTGTTCGTTATTTTATACTATATGTAATAAACGCAAGAATCCAATTCAAACGTTTTCTAAAAATGAGTATGACTACAATGAATTTTCTTTCGTCACAATGTAAGTTTCCACACTTCGAGAATATTGTTTGATTAGTCTACACTTAGAAGGTATTTATTCATGTCGTAACAAATTATTGACATACTAACCAACAACCACTGCACTAAAACGAATTCAGTGCTCCGCATTAAATGTTAGTACGTGTAAGCTATACAAAAATGAAGTAGGTCTATATGCATTACTCTCTGTTGGGAGTACGAAGTGGATAATAGTCATAAACCTCCAACTATATCATTTGATGGCTGATAGCGCTAATTTCATTGAAATATAACTCTTATTAAAAGTATTGGAGAAATCCGTGAGGATATGTTAATATTAACACAGATTTACGAGAAATAAACATGAAACTTACGCATTACATGGATGTAGGTCTCTATCAACTAGGAAACACTTTAATAGGAATTCATGCACCCACATAACGTAAATCGACCTGTACACAAATACAGTAAACAAGCCTACGGATTTTTTAAATTCCTTGACGCTGTTAGTAAACACGAACTACTTTCATAAGCCTATTACCATGCGAGGCTTAAATAAGCAGGCCTAGACCTACAAACTATCTTGTGATAGTAAGTGATTTGCACTAAACACTATTTTGAAATATAACAATTTACCAATAAACAATACACACTTATTTTAATTATAGATACATAATATAAAATACAGAAATGTGAAGTGAATGTGAAGTGACGGACTTTCCGATGTAATAATTTTTATTTTATAATCGCTGAACATAGAGGAACTTTGCTCCTACCACATTAAATATACAGTAATGTTTTACAGATAGTTCGGTATAAACCATGTAACAAGTATGCTAATACATTGGGTCTTATGGCAAACGAGCGATTGCATGTGCAAAAACAGTTGATTCTCCCAGCGTACAATGTGTTCTGACGTCACTGGCCAAGTCGTCCATTCTACACTCGAACAACAGTCATCCTCTTTAGTTTTGCAGTGGTTTTGAAAAAAAAAATTAACGCATATTAATACATATATCAAATATTTATTATTGCAGTTTTAACACTTATATACCATTGTTTGTACAAGAATTTTTCTGTTGCAATAAAATAAATGGATGATAATATTTTTGCCCCTCATCTATCACATACTTTGTTGTCACAATAAGCCAAAATTAAGCAAAATAATTTTTTGCTAGCAAACGGGACATTACTTTTAAAAACGCTCTGCCAAAAATGTATATAACATGACTCTACACAGTCTCAAATGTATTCAAAGCATTTGGTTAAAAAATACTTCAGTAATTTGCAATAGTTTGAAATAAATGAAACATCATGGCCTTAAGAAGAGTCGTTAGCGATATATTTTCTATAAAATCAATGTTTGCGTGTATAGACATACCCATGTCTCCGTAAATAACTGTTCGGTTTCTACGAAAAACGGCATTAATCTATGGATTCAACTTTTTTTCTTTCAGTCGTATTGTGCGTCATTAAAGTGATAAAAATTAGTGAGCATGGCTGAAAACTGTATTTTATGGCTTCGCCGTTCTATCTCCTGCTGGTAAAAGAGGAAAGTGTATAATAGAATTTGTAGTTCAGTCCATTGGCTTTTGATACACTCAATAATCTACATACACACACGTATGTGTATATAAATAGACACACACAAAGAGAGAAAAAAAGAGAGACTGATTAACTCCGACATCGTTCGACCGATAACCACGAAACTTGGCACATACATGTATTGCTTCATGAAGGTTTGTATGCTCTTTTTATTTTACTATAATTCATCAACTCGCCACTATATGGCTCTGTAGCGCATAAACTTCTATACTGTATAACCGATCGTCATGAAAACTGGTAGGGCTTATACATATCTTATATTTGAACACGGAGAATATTTTCGCGATATCGTCAATGTTAGATGTAGGCCTGTAAATAGCTGCATAGTAGTCTTGTCTAATGTTGGCAAAATTGTGTGCTGTGTTTTATGTGCTACTGTATTACGACAAGCCCAGAAGCGCGCGTGCTATAAGGCTCACTATTGCTCATTCTTCACGCTTATCTTCACCTCTAAGCTCGAAGCACTCTACTTCACTTCATGCGCCAGGTACATTAGAAGTGCCTCAACACGATCAGCTGCCGAAGATTCCTCTATTCACCTTCGCAAGCGTCGTTCATCCAAACACGTCCTGTATTTATCGCGCTGACTGCTTTTTTTCAGCGCTCTGCTTGTTCTAGACTGCTTTTTAATTCTGACTTTGCTGCATTTAGTACGCTGGTGTGTCTTACAAAAACATCAATTTAACTATAAATATGTGTCCTTGTTATAGCTTAGAATTAACATATGTTAGTAAATATTAATAACCTATGTCATAGGCCTGCTACTAATTCTGCATTTATTTATTTTTTAAAATTTAATAAACGTCCTGAAATTAATGATGAATGTAATGCTTGGAAATCCATGCGAATAACTTACTATTACGTACCAATTTATAGCCAATTGGCTGTGGTGTAGTTTACATTAACTCCCTATAAAAGGCGGCATTTATACTTCAGTATTTAAATAAATTATTTCTGCTCCATGGTCTGTGTGTAACGTGATTTATTAAACGTATTCGTGTCTTATAACCGTAAATAATTTATATATGCTACTCTCTAAATGTGTGTTCGTATCAATTCAAATATTATTGTTTCAGATGGGTAAAGACATTTTTTCCCAGTTTCTATAATAAGTGCGGCATTTCTAGAAATAGCATTCAGCAGAGTCACGAAAAGTAACTTTCCTCTGATTAAACAAGTTTCGTGCAAATATTTGTCCAGCAACAGTATGATGAAGCAGTAGAACCGGAGGTGAATTGGGAAAGTGAGAAAAACGAAAGGAGTTGCACTGATGTCAGAACAAGAATATGAAAGATGGGATGAAAAGTTATAGCCAAAATGAAAAAAAATAAATTACTTGTGAGAATTGCGCTCAACGCTCATCCAACCAATCCAAGTAACGTAGAAACGAATAATTTGAATGCTCCCCGTGTACGCACCATCCAATCAGATATTCTTTAGCAGCATCTAGAGAGCGGAGGAAGGAGTGGGGAAGGCGGAAAGGGTGAAAAGAGGCAAAGGAGAGCGAAGGAAAAAAAGGGAACTGTTAAGCGCGCACAGTATTTCCGATCACGTTTGTGGTCACGTCCCTTCGCCCCTCTTCTCTTATACTTAAGACCCGTCCATATCTTTCTCCGTCAACATCCCTTATAAGACCCAAGCCATCACCCTTTTCCTTCGCCCAACGGCGACACTTTCTAGACCGCTCTGAACCGTACTTTCTATGGCCCATGCTACACGAGGCAGGCAATCTCATCCAGGAAGCCACTTTACACGACGCGTTGTCGCAGCCTGGAGAAATAACACAAGGTAAGAATCTCTAAAAAAAAAAGTACTTGTATTTTAAGACAAACATATTTATTACCGTAGATTGTTGCTCATGCTATATTTTTAAGCTGACGGTAAAGCGAGAAATATATATAATTTTCTGCGGAATTTCTTTTAATTTAAGCTGTTATAGGTATTTTGGCCAATTGTTCGTACGAGCATGAACACGTTACCAAATAAACACAGTGTGGTTTAACATACCGCTTACAAAATAACATCTGAGCACCAAATATATTTATCTTTATTTCACTAGTTTAGAGAACTTTGTAAGTGCTCGCTTTTCCATGAACACCTTATAGATATCTCTGCTCACTTCAACGAGCTTGGTTGCGCAACGTAAACTGCGTTTGGCGCAGCTTGGGATTCGATTCCTGCTCCAGCCTTAAAAATTAATTAATTTTATATAAAATTGTTTAAATAAATATACAGAAGCAATTCTGTAAGACTTTTCTTTTAGTTGATAAAAACTGCAATTGTCACATAATCGGAAATAGTAAATTATATTTGTGTTTGCCTACTTTTATTAGTCATAATAAAAACATGTTTAAAGAACACATTTACTGCTCATTATTATACGTCAAGTAGAACATCTGCGACTGTCGTTTATTTTTTTTAGTTTTTGCTGTGACTTTGTTTACACTTGTACTGAGTGCTAGTGTCAGGTACACATAAACTAACATAGAGTTGTGTCAGTACAGATATGAATACGGTATTATGATTTTTCACTAATCGTCAACTGTAGAGTTAACGTGATGACAAACCAATTTAACATGCCAGACTGTTATGAAACTACGGATTGCGAAAGAAAATCTCCGAAAAACACTTAAATTATTAAAATAGCATTATTATTCATTTGAAATCTGAAGGAAAAACTGAGGTGCTGAGTGCTAAGATCTCTACAAGCCGTGTTTCGTGAAAATTACAAAATAAAAAGAAAATATATATTATTTTGTGATGTTGAAATTAGTCTCAACAGCATACATTCTAATACAGGTTATATAAATTCACTTCACTAGTCTCAACTACTTCGTATGCCGTTGATGTTCAATAACATTTCCATACGTTAATGTGCATTTAAATTAAAATGATATTCATTATAATTATTTGTGCAAAAATTCTTTAAAATTACGTATTTCTTGATTTTGATAAATAAGGCTTCTACGGTGAACGTGAGTTTGGTATCTTATATACCTCTGGGGAGCTTCGAGCAGTTCATTTCCTTATTGCTGGTGTGAAATCTCATGATGACAAAAAAATTCTAAACTCGTCATTAATTATTAATAGGCCTACACTAGTGTGCTATCATTTACTAAAGTTTAACTAAATGCTCAGCCATACCTAGCGAATGGCTTATTTCTCTGTTCTTCAAGCATCTTGTAATTTCTTGAGTAACTTGAAGAACAATTATACTTTCCTTACAGTTTGAGACTGACGACGATATTCTGATGATTTTACCACAATCCCATAAATAAATAAATAAATAACCTTGGCACAGTAAAATGTTGTTTGTCTTTCCTTTATTTAAAAAAAAAAATGCCACCGATTTGCTAGCCCAAAACTCACTTCTTGGAAGAAGGGACAAATGAAGACAAAAATATATTTACAATACATCCATAGTACATATACGGTCAGCTGCTTTTTCATGATCACATTTATAAAACTATTATCTGCAGCTGTACATTTTGTTTATATTTTAAACATGGAAATGCACAAGGAAATACTGAAAACTTCCTTTAAAATATTATAACACGTAAACATTAATATCCTTAGAACAACATAAATATCTCAGAATCAACATAGCGTTTCAAAATGTACCCGTTACACAATATTATTTGTTTTGGACACGATAGGGCAAAAAATGTAACTTTGTAGCCAGTTTAATATAGCGTTAGAGTAAACATTTAAATACTTATCTTTTGCGATTGCCGAAAGGACATTTTAAAAGTAATATACATCGCAATGACTGAAAGATAAATTTAAAACATAATTTTCTTTATGTTATATTTCAGTTGTCTAACAAGTTATAACATCGTAATTTTAAATTAATGCGTATAATATGCCCAAAACAAAAGTATTAGCGAAAACTGAATTAATCTAAATGTCCGAGGATTTTCTTACATATGGGAAAAAAATTTAATTTGTAGTATGTTATTGTAAGTGATATACTTCTAAAATAATGTGTCTTATCTGAGTCATTCTGTATAGTTAAGTGACCTAAGTCTGTAAAAATACAAATATTAGGTAAACTTTTAATTTAGCACAGTTTGACTACGTCGAACCGACCCGAATAAGGGTGAGGCTCTCTGAGAAGGGGCTGGAGCATTAACAGAATGTAGTTGCAGGACAAAAAATCTCAATGGATCTCTGAGAAAGTCCAACGGTCAACAGAACGTCCACCACGTTTCCCACAGTCGAGACATGATGGGAGGCGAGTGGTCAGACCGCTATACTTCCACAGATTCTCTTTGAAAGAGCATAACTAATCACAGACTGATAATTGATTTAACGAACAAAACCAAAGAATACGAAACAAATACTGCAATAAAATATGACCCGTGATAAAGTATATTGCAGTTTAAATAGTAAACAGTAACGTGTCCTGCCCTCTTTTAACTGTTATGTGTTTATTAACTTATAATTACTTTGTTATTTAAACTGCAATGCAAGGTTTGCTAATTTAATTACTTTTAATGTCATTTTGTTTTAAAACTAAATACTAATTTAATGCGTCTGTATTTAACTACTGTTAATCATGATTTTCAACCTTCTTTGAATTACTAACACAAAATAGTTAGCTACTTGATTAAAACTCGACTAAGCTTGTATTATTGTACTGGATGACCAAAATATTTTTTAATTTCTATAAATTCTTTGCATGCTATTCTTCGTTTCTAGAACAAAAGGCAATTTCTTTAGCATGTGCCACACTAATAAGAAATAGTTCTTACAAGTGAATTATACTACATAAATGCCATATTTACTACACAACGTTTTAAAAACAGAATAAAAATACTAAATAATTTATAATATGAAGAAATTTTTAAGATTGTTAAATGTGGGACACATGCCATAGATAACTGATTCATGATTAGTTCACCCAAGCCACTAACGTTTTTATCGCCCTGCAAATTATATGAATTGTGTGTTTTTTCTCAATGACAGTTACTCTCTACACTCGTTACTATTATCGGTTTGCATGCGCCCCGCGTTTTTGCGTTGTAAATCTTACAAATATTTTCATAGGATGAGACAGCTCATAATTTTTAGTTTGTTTTAAAGAAACGAGGTAATTTATTTGTTTCATTCATTAATATGTCTTACTTATTAATTTTCGCGTGTGTGAAATTTTTCTTATTAGACTTGTTTGTGTGAAATTTCGTAATTTTATATTTTAAAAACTTAGTATAAAAGATTTTAACATATACCTTTCCAATTTATATTTTTCCAAAATTATTCTCTGTTTTATTGCATTTCCATCCAGTTGTGATTTATTTTCATGGTTCTAGTCTCTAGTTCATCGATAAATTAATTTAAAATCGATAGCAAAATTTGTATCGAACTGACAAACATACAAGAAAGTGGTGTTGTCAGCCAGCTCTGAGCTACGTTATAGTTCTAAGTCAGTGGCTCGTTGTTACCGAACAGCTCATTGTTATCGAACAGACAAACAGACAAGAAAGTGGCGTTGTCAGCCAGCTCTGAGCTACGTTATAGTTCTAAGTCAGTGGCTCGTTGTTACCGAACAGCTCATTGTTATCGAACAGACAAACAGACAAGAAAG
>PNEQ01123007.1:0-15745 GCA_003012365.1 Medauroidea extradentata | reverse complement strand
GGCAATTAAGTATGAAATTTAGTTAACATCGAAATAAGTTAATTGGGTTATTCCCTATACATAAAACAGTTCACATTGAAATACTGAATAAAATAAAACTTGATTGAAGTCTCTATGACAATTTTGACTAATTACATAACTATAGCATACACACATTTATTTACAAACTTTACGAATGAATAAAGTTGCGCATCTCAAACTACAATAATAAATCACTAAGCAGACCTCGCACAAATACGTCAAGTATGCATTGCATTCAAATTTTCCGTATTGCGAGATCAAATTAAAGCCGAAAACAATAGAATGGAAATTACTTGATTTTCAAAGTCAAAACAGAAAAAACTGCCAAAAACCACACATAAGAAATTAAAGGGTATTCAAAGTCGGAACAGAAATAAAACCTTAAACATATATCCTCGCCCACCGACGCAAAGAAAATCTAAATCCCCACCAACAGATTTCCAGAAATCATAGTTGCTCGTTCACGCCATACTTGTAAACGTAGACTTCAGTTTTCAATCGCGGCCCAAAACATTAATTGAATAGTATAATTTTACAGTGACATACGTAATCAGAATTTCAAAATGTTACTGCTTGAGTTATATCTTCGAGACCATTACAAATCTATTTTTAAAAAAAATTATCCTTTGGGATAAAACTGTTTTTGTTACAAGAAAGGGCACCATTTAACTTCAAAACTTCTACGAGTGTTACTATAAATCTAAACTTTAAATTTATAGTAACACACTGCCCTCGAGGGTAGACAAACAGAAGTCAACTGTATTATTATTTGGTACTTTTACGGCTTTATAATTTACCTAAAATATATATAAGTTGATATTTACTTCCCTTTTTAAGGTCTTAAAATCCTAAACATTAAAAGGAGTAAAATTATTAACAATTTCACTATCTTTTAGATATATACGTAAAGGATGGTGGGGGAGAAAAATTAATCGTACTTGGCAGGGAAACTCCCAATTTGCTATCGGAACCCTGGACATATTTCTGTAATCTTTAACTCGTTTGTAATAATTATTTCACTAACGTTAACATACCACACTGTTAAAACGAACAAAAAATTAATTTCTCCTATGAAAATACTTCTTGGGTTTTAAAACGAAAAACGTGGGACGCATGATGATGCATGAATATTTCAATGTCTGTAACAAATGTATTGCTGCTGAGTTTTCTCCGTGGCAGTTACTCTCTACATTCCTTACTATTATCTACTGCATGTGGCCCGCGGCTGTAATTTTAAATTTTACAAGTATTTCGTACAATAAGTTGTTATACTTTATACTCGGTTTTAAAAACCGTGGTATGTTAATTTTATTTTTAGTAATTATTTTCTGACTTTTAGTATTGGGAGTGCGAAAGCTTGCCATCGATTTTAAACAAGTAGCATTTGTACAGAACAGACCAAAGTAAGCGAGTTAATATAAACGTAGAAAAAATATACAGCATTTTATTTTCTCTAATTTCAGATGTTTCGCTACATTTGGTAGGCTAAACAAATTTCAGTTCTTAGAAATTTGTGTGGGAACTTTACGGGTCATTCCAGTAGATTTCACCCGATTTGAATTTATTGGTTGCAGCACCATTTACAATAAAATTGAAAAAAAAAAAAAAAAATCCATGAGATTCCTACATGTGTTGAGTAACCAGAAACACATCTTTAACAATTTTACTTTACACCATTAATTGGCGAGGGGGTTTGGAAGAGGGGCGAAATGTCTGAAAACTGCATTTGCAAAGGTTAGAGTTATTTATTTCTCAACTTCTATACAGCATAGCTACTTGAACTAAAAAGTGGTTAGTTTACCACTGTCTGTACTTCATTTATATTCATGAGTAAGCAGATTTACTGCTAATACAGTACCAGTTCTGTACTGACAAAACTTTTAAATTTAGGCAAAAATAATTTTTTATAGTTCATAAAACCATCAACTTACAAGTCGCCAGTTTCATTATTTTTTGTCCACATCCTCACACACAACAGTACAGGGTATTTCTCCACAGAGTTGATACTGAATTAATTCTTTTGGCAGAAAAAAAATTTAAATTTTGTTATTTTTTCCATTTTAAGTAGTTCTCTCTCAGACGTAATTGAATTTTAAAATATGGATTTTTTTCTTCACAAAAAGTCTTAGTGTGATCATTGCCTCCAAATCCCATGGTGGGGTTTTGCCTAGTTTTCTTTAATAAAAAAAATTCAGTTTAATGTTTTCCCCATATTTCATAAGTTTGTCAATCAATAATTTTACAAAATTTCGTGTAACATTGCCAGGCGACTAACTTTGTAACAATTTTACAAAAAATATACATAATAAAATATGTAAAGCAATTGTCACCAAGTATTTAATCAAATGGTAGACTTTATAACAATTGCCATTACACGTTATGCTACTAAGAATAAGCAGATATTTTTGTTAATTGGAGTGTAGAGTTATTTGTGTATTCACTTCGGCTACTTTTCGGTTTTTTGTTATGCCTGTGTGCACGATTGATGGCACAAATGGACGAGAGGAATGGTGATAGAGGAAAGGAAAATTCCGACGACAGATGTACGGATCTGTGCCACAACAAAACAAAGGGAATTCCCCGCTCGTGACGAACTGGCCTGTTACGACTTGCTTCAAGCTTTCACTTCGCTGTTCAGTTCCCGCCACCTTCTACAGGCATGTGACTCTCTGGAGCATTTTAGTTCTTACTGGATTTGGTTATTTTTATTACATCGATTTTTAATTATTTTATGCAAGCAATTTAAATGCTAAGAGAAGAATTATTTTATTTTATCACTATGTTGAGATAAGGAAGATCGCTGTTACACTATTACTCTGAATAAATCTAATTATTCCAATATCGTAAAAAAACACATCAGGTTTATCAATATATGTAGTAGTTGGCGAGTATGCAGGGCCGACTTCGTACCCACATACACTTTTTTCTTATATAAGTTATGTAAATGCAGTGGTAAGCGGACGCCCAAAAAACCTGAGGTCATGGGCTCGATTCTTCGTCGAATAAATGCTCTTTACATTGCAAACACAGGTAATTATACTCTATTTTATATAAGTTTGGATACATTTGACAGCAACTTATGGGCAATAATTTGTAATATTTTGTAGTCTGTGGCACTACACAAGACAAACTTTGCAATACAAATGCTGAAATGGACATCTCAGGTTCATTTTAGAGCTAAAAATGTCTTTTATTGTGCAACAAATCACAAAATATTAATTATTGCACATAAGTTGCTGTCGAATTTATTCAAACCTATATGGAACAGAGTATATTTATCTTGTGTAAGGAGATATTGAGTTAAACATAGTAGACCATTATAGGTATTATTTTTTTTACACGTAAAGGAATTTTAATTGTTACTTGTGTACTTCTTGAGTGAGCGCGCACACACTTTTACCACTCGTCCAGTCTTCCCTTATATACACCACTCAGACCGTCACGCTAAGTTCGTTAGTTATAACGAAGCTGGTTACACATTAAGAAAGTCAACAGTGCTCCAATGAGAGTACGGGAGTAAATGCGCCAGCATTGTCCACGAACCAGACGACTCGCTCAGTCACAGGAACCATAAGAAGACAACGTTGGATGACAAGACCCTTCATTCAGCGAAAATGTCTAAGTTGGCAGCAAAACCCTTCACAAAAGATCAAACATAGCGTACAACACAGTTTGCATGCAAGCATTCACAACATCGCATAACATGCGCACGAACGTAACAGAGTTTATCAACTTTCTACTTCATACACTACATACGTTAAGTGGTGGTTGTAAATCGATTTTAAAATTAGCCGTAAAAACGTAAACATAAATATTATTTTTAATAAGGGTTTTATAATTATTCCTCCTTGTAAATTTTAAATTTTTCTATAAACCGAAAATTAATAATGTACTGCCGACGTTTTGCACTAACAAAAATTACGTTTGAGCATGTACTTTATTTGGTGTTCTGAATCAAACGCAAAAAAAAAACTAAACTTGCGTGCCTACGTACGTTAAGGGCTTCCAAATAGGAGAAAAAAAATAATTTTTTGTTTGTATAAAATCGGGTTGGTTGTGTAGACATTGAGTACATTTTCTTCTTACTAAAATAATTTTGTATTGTCAGTCCCGCAACAGCATTTAAAAGTCAAAGCTTGCATATTTTTACTTCATACAAAACTTTAAAACCAGTAAACATAACTAAAGAACAAATCACTTGTAACGATCTATGGTGAAAAAACTGATAACATTTTAATTTTGGAGAGGGTTTCTACATACTTCAAGCAGTAGCTCAGGATATGTAGTTGCAATGCGAGTTATTTCAATTCTTAATCGTTACTAGTTTTCAAGTTTTGTATAAAGTAAAAATATGCACATTTTAACTTTGATATACCGTTATGGGAAAACTGGCTACGGTAATTTTTCTTGTAAGAGGAAAACGTACCCTTAAGTAACGTCTACAAAACTAACAATATTTCATACAAATATAAAATTGTAGTTTTCTTCACTTGAAAACCCTTAAGGGCTTGGGCCCCAGTTTCTTCGCATTTAACAATTATTTTTTAAAACCTAAATGGGAGCCGATATCGTAAAATCGCTTCGTAACTTTGTTACGGCCGATTTAAACTGCATACTCTAATTTTCTCGAGTCAGAAGACTGCAAAATAGTTGCTAATTAGTTAATTAACGAAATTTCCTTTTAACTGATAAATTAGCTCTACTCATCATACAGCGTGTCTCGAAAAATTACATTGTATATTAAAACCAATTTGCAAAAAAATTACGAAGCTATTTTACGATATAGACTCTCGTCTGCAATTTAAAAAAAAATAATTCTCTCGAAAGCCGAGAAACTCGGACCCAAGCCCTTAAGTGTGGTTGTAAATCTGGTGTTATTTCATTAAAGCATTTATTTTTCGATGTAGTAACTGTTACTCTGGATGCCCTCAACTTCGGCCATCGTTGGTAAGGATTCGTTAGTCAAATGTTAATTCTACTACAGATTAGAAAGATCATTGTTAAAAGTGTGTCACAGGGAAAATTTCTGCCGCTTGAATGCTGGTATTGCTGATCAATCACGAGGCTTTCCTGAATTTTAAGTTACATAAAGTTGATAATTTAAAACGCAAAATTGGTTTATTTGCACTTTGAAATTAAGTTAAATGGCTTCTGTAATTTCCAGGCCTAATTAAACTTAATTTTACTACGGTTTCTTATTTTTTATGGCGCCCCAGCAATAGAAGCGAAACTAGCGGAAGAAATTATCCCTGTGCCTAACACTCCCGTTAAGAGAAATATTTTATCTCTAACCTGTAGTAGAATTAACCTTCGTCCTACTCGAGTTACGAGAGCCTGCACAGACAGAAGGCGGTGCGGACAGCGAGTGCGATTACCGAGGTCGGCGACCTGCGACAGGGAAACTAGGCCAGCCACTGCTGCATCTCCAGGGAACGTCATCGCCCACCACAACACCGGCGAGGCGTAGCCTCTCTGGCTGAAATCCGATACTCTCGCAATGCGCGCACGCTACATACTGTACAACCAAGTACAGTTTATCGCAGTCATCACATCTTTGTATGTTCATTTTCGCACAAAAACAGCGACAAAATACCGCGGTAGATCGATAAGTGGGCTTTACGTCTCGTCGGCGAGGTCAGTAGAGACGATGACGCAACTTAGTACAAAGACAGCAGCTGGGTGAGGAGTCGGTCATGGCATTTGTAAGAGATATGGAAAGGTACGATGTATAGCGGACGACAGGAATACTTAATCGCAAATAAAATCTGAACTACTCATCAAAATTCGATGAGATTTTTTTTCCCAGTAGACATTTTATCAGCGGACGTTTATTTATATTGCATTACGCGGTAGTATGCTTTACTTTCAAGTAAAAAATTAAAAACTGTTTTACAAAAATAAGGGCCTGAAACCATAAAATCTACAAAAATTGAGAACTGTAATTTTTATATTTTTTTAATGTTAATATCTACGACTCTATAACAACCTAATTTCAAAATTAGTCGCGTTTTCATTTGAAAATAATTTTACTATCCTAAAAGCTCTGCGCGAGAAGTTTACGGATGTAAAAAAAGTTTGGTTCTGAGAGCATTTTTTTTGTGTGTTTGATGCTACGTCAGTCGGAAGTTTTGGGTTCTAAAGTAAACGTCCATTTCACAGTATGTGAAGTAAATTTTGCACCGCAATTTGACTTTCGTTACATAAACAAGCGCCCCAGTCATGTAATACAATGATAAGACAATTTTAACATTTCAGTGCGACGTATATAGGAAACGAAGTGCGACAAAATAATTCCAGTGTATATGGGGGAGGTGCTCTGAAGGCTGTATATTGTTAAACATGGTTGTTTACTTTCCAGGAATTGCCACGCTACTGAGCGATCCCCCCCCCCCCCAAGTTTCTGGTTGTAGACCCGAGATCAACGAGTACCGAGGGATCGACGGGTGCACGAGAGGAGCAGCAGCCACGTCAGTGGTGACGAGACAAGACGAATGTGACAAGAGACAACCAGCAACTACATCCTAACAGAAGAAGACTCAACGAAAGGCCAGGAAGAAAATATAAGAAGTTTTAGAGCGCGGAGAAGGAAATTTGGAAGTAGGAAAGAAAAAACTTGACTGGTGGCGCTGGTACAAAGCGAGACGGAGAATAATGTAAATAGCAGTGACGAACAATATTTCTAGTTGCGACAGTGTTAATTCAAGTAAATATGCAATATTACTCTTACAAGTTTAAGAAAAAAAACTTTTCATGTGGGCAATTCTCACGAGTCCTTTTGGGTTATAGGTCTTATAATTAGAAATAAAGAGTTAAATTAAGTGCTGGATTTAATAGCTCACAAAGCTACGAAATACACAAAACAGCAATCAACTAAAACTTCCACAACACCCTTAATTATGCACACGATTACTACTGTGCCACAGAACGTTATCTAACTTTGACAATTGAAGCACAAGAATACTTACCATTAATCAATTAAATACTACAAATCACAATAAAAAGTTCGGTCATATACGCAATCAAAAGTCTCTCAAATAGTGACAATGTACAAACTTATCAGTCCGAAGTGAGGATGGCTCACCATGTGCTGTGCAGCAACCAGAGTGCACTACTGTCGTCACTTTTGAGGTCTTCGTTGCGACTCCCGTCGCGTACGTCCTTCACCTGTCGACCCGAAGCAGAAGCCCTCTTGTCTCACCCAGTACCTACTGCTCCGAAGGTATGGGCCTGTAGCCTCGCAGTAGACTAACATCACCAAGATGTCCTCACCAGCCTCTCTGCGCAAGCTTAGCCCATCCTCCGAGCAGGACCAATAGCGAACTCTCGAAGCACTTCTTCTCTTGAATCACCAGGTAGACAGTCTCCTCAAGTAGCCAGCCAGTTAACTGCCCTCCTCGACACAACACCGTCAGTGTTGTTTTCCACAGCTCACTGCCTCTGTAGCACTCCAATACAATACCGCAAGTGTTGTTCGTCCTTCCTTCAGCCCGCTGGCGTCACACAGCCTCGACGCCGCCGACCACTGCCGCAGTGTTGAAATTCTCGAGACGCCGCACCTCGTCAGCTCAGTCAATGTTAAATCAGCCTCGACGCCGTCGTGATACCGCCCCTAAAGCGCTGGGTCCTCGTCATCTCTGCGCGCCGTTAGTGTCACCTTAACAGAATTTATAGACATATACCGCTCGAGTTCTGAATGCCTCATTTATCTGTCTGCGAAAAGTGTATGCCAAAACGTAGCATTCCAAATATATATTACTCAATCGCTACTTACTTGGAGTTTTCGAAATTATTTGAATAAGATTAGCAGTTATAAAGCTGCTGTTATTTACAGTTTTTATATTTTATAGTGGAAATAAAACCCGATACAGTAGTAACAAATGTCACTTGATCTAATAAACACAAGCATTTGACAAAATCTCAATTTTTTAAAAATTATTTTACAAATATTTACGATTATTCATGCAAGTAAAACCATAATTTGTATCCACATCAATAAATGTGTTTCAAGCAAATTAACTATTTGAAAAGCAGTTAAGTTCAGACTCATGTTGCACATAAATGGTCTACAAAACAATGGGTGCCTTTGGAAATCACCTTACAGTGATTCAAGCAAAAAATGGAGAGAAAAAAAACACATTGTTTCACTAGCCGGTTGTAGGGGCGTGAGTAAACACCATTGTTCGGTAACAGAGTGAGAAAAAATTTAGCACTTTGAATAGCTTAATTGTTACGAGTGAAAAACACTCAGACCTGTGTGGTCGTGTAGTGTCAGCATGCAAGCCATGCAAACTGGCCAGCAGAAAAATAACCATGTTTAAATTTTTGTAATGAGCAAACTTTACCAACGGATGTGTCTTGGCCTATTTTATTGCATGCGTGGGTATTAAAAAAGATATATTTACAAAAAAAAGTAGCCACCCGACTGCTTTTGTGAAGTTAAAGTAAACTTCATACCTCGTTCATCTTGGGATTAATATCATGGCTATTCGGTACCTAACATAATAAGCAACTGATTGAATAATACAGTGCTGTATGACGTGGCCTTGTGCATAATAGCCGCAGGCCAGTGGAATAATTAACGAAGCTGCATCAATTTAATGTCTTAAAGCCCAATTTGAATAAATACATTTCGTTCGGTACTGGGCACGGTTTTTATGAAAACTAAAATATTTTTACCTGTCCAGGGAACGAGGTTGGCCTGTGAACACACCTTAGGCTACAATATACTTCTCGCAGTCCCTGCCAGTTTAAATGTATTAGCTGGGCAAGTTATTCCTTCTTTTAATATATTATACATACCACAAATATATTTTTTATGTTTGGCAGTTATTTTTAATTACACCAGTAGTGTTATAATTCCACTTTTTTTACTGTTCTGTAGGCATTTCGTTTTACCGCTGTTTCCATGCATTAAACAGTGTTTCCCTCTGTCACAAATGATTTTTGCACGAATGCATTCGGCTGGCTCTAACAGTTCAGTACATCAAAATTAGAAAGTACTTTTCTGTAGAAATTGGTACACATGACACGTCTTCAGAACTGTCAAAAAATTGAATTATTACAAGAGACAGACTATAGATTCAATATAACACGTATACTGCCCGTGCTTCTATTCTTGATACGACCCAGAAACACAAGTCGTGGCTGTTAGCACTACTCCAACCCAGAGTTTATATAATTGAGACAGAACCAAGAGGTAAAATTTACGTCGACCTTACCTGCCCAACATGTAACTATGACGCCAGTGTTAACGATAGTCTGCTTATATCTTAGTGTTTCAGATACTGACCAAATGATTGGACTCTTGCGGCAGTACATTACTCAACACGTCGGCCAGCAGGGAACCAGTGACGAGGCCAACAGGGAATTCAATAAAGTACTATGATATGTGTAAAAGTCTTAAGGTTTAGTATTTAGTCTATGCATTTTGACGGATAGGCGGTTATTTAAAATCCCAACGATAGAGCGCAGTTTCCTCAAGTCTGCCGTCGTCAGTGTAGTTTATAAAACAACTGCGCTCTTACGTCTTCACCTGGTGGTGGCTTAGGGCCGATTGCACGGTCACATTGAGAAAAAATAAGGTCCCTCTTAATGCAATCCAAGGAAAAATGGAGGATTTCTTTAAGGAACTTCAGACACCACCCTTCCCTTTAAGATTTTCTCACGTTGCATATCAATCATTGCATGCCCTTATATAGAGGTTAGGATGCCACACGAAGAAAAATAGTATTCTCATTTTGTTTTTGATAACTGTTTCCTCTGAACATAAGATCGTGAGAAGGTGGTAGTGCACCGTTTTTTGCAAGATAGTTTAACGTGTGTGTGTGTATATGTATGTGTGTGTGTATGCCTATTATATATATATATATATTTTTTTTTTTCATAAAATGCTATTTATTTTAAAAGTTGCTTTTGTTTCAAACAAATATTTACGAAACCACGACGTAAACAAAATCAAAATATTTTTATTTTTGAATTTTGTCAACTTTGCAGCATGCGAAACACAAAATATAAATTACAATTCCCTCTATATTAGCTTTATGCAGTATTAATGGAAAATAATGTACATTTTATTTAAATGCGCAGGTAAGTACACGAAGACAGTCTGTTTTTCTCGTCAAGTGCATGGTAACACTCGACCTTACTTAACCGAGATCTCAACTTCCTGACAGTCAATGCAAACAAAAAATCCTCAGATTTTACTCAAGATTTCCTTGGTTTCACCTTTATCTTAAGATTTTCCTCACATTGCTGACCGCAGCGTGCTCTGTCAAATACTCGGCGATTGCAGCGGCGCGGCGATATCTTGGTTTAAAAATAATTTTACTGTCCGTAAACTCCTCGAGCAGAAATTAAAATTAATTGAAATCCAAACGCGATATAGGTATACATAAATTCGGTTATTATCGGGCTATGGATATTATTTTGATAATTATAAAAATAAAAGTTCCGATTTTCGACTATTTTGTGGTTCCAAGCCACTCTCTTTTTTAACGTTTTTTTTTTTTTTTTTGCTTGTAAACGAAAACAAAAATATTGCTGACTAGTGCTGAATAAATTTACGTCCACTAGTAAAATATCTACTCGGCAAAAAGTCGCGTGGGATTAGATGAATAGTTCGGACTTTAATCCTAGATTGATAATTCCAATCATTCGCACATCTCACCTTTCCATTCCCCTTCACAATTGCATACAATTTGCGGCTGAGATTGCGAACAGCCCGTAGCTCACGCTTCTGCCCCGCCAGCATGGCCCAGAGTTTCGCTTTCAAGCAAGGACAGAGAAGATGCAGCATTTGAATCGGGAACTGACAGCTGCTGCGACGGCGTAACAAGATGCTCCAAGGTCACCCAGCATTCTCGTGGTCAGATCTCTTACAACCTCAGACACACCTTGGAGCAGAATTGGCGCCACACGCTAAAGGTCCTTCTACACGATCAAATACTTACTGAATTCAATTGCTTGAGTTCAATTTGTTTGAGTAGAATAAAGATTCAAAATATTTGATTCAATAAACACTAGATGGACCACCTGAAAAGTTATCACACATTTTGTAAACAAATAATTAAACTAAATAACGTAGCTATTTTACAATATACTAAGCCTGCACGACACAAAAATATATGGTTAAACCCATACATTATTTAAAAGAAATAATTCTCACATTTATTTTTAAAATGGTTTAATTCGCAAACTTACATTTGAATTAACAGTCAGAAAAACTCCTGTTTTCTTTAATAGTTTGATTCAAGAAAATTTCAAACATTTTCAAAACAAAAACTTTCTACAAAAATTCAAGCCATTTTGAAAATTTGAACAAGGAATGAACAAAGTGCATGAATTGAAAGTAAAGTTGCATTACGAAGTTCCTTATGTGCATCAATCTTGATGAAATTCTATCCATGGGTTCAAAAGTTTTTAGGGACGCGCACACACGCACGAAGATGACGATATGCCAATTTTGCCTTCGGAAAGTAGGCAAATGTTTGTATGTAAAACTTCTCAAGTGATACTGCACAGTGAGAAATAGTGTTTTTAAGCTTATTATAGATAAGGTATTATTAAAATTCACATGGCAAAAAATTTTGCAGATAATTTTTATTCTTTCCTCTATTTCTTTGTATGATACAACGAAACTTATCCCAACTATGTTGAAACAAACCACACATTCTAGAAAATAACCGAATTTCACACTCCTGCTACAAACACTATTTCGAGGCCCACCAAATTCGTCAAAGCTACTTTTTCAGACTTTAAAATATTGTCGCCGTTGGTATCGTACGGGTATCAGTGTTCACTCGATTGCAACAGGCTCTCAGACAAGATTATCAGAAGATAAGCGACCGCTTCAAAATGTGGGATACCTCTTATCAAATTTGATTGTTCTCGCTTTTTAAAACGTGCCTTTTCTCCTCTGTTTTGAGAAAATTTTGCACTATTGTTGCACCAAATTAAAAAATTGTACAACGGCAATACCAAAGCATTGGAAAGTATAGATTTATACTTTTTCTCGTATACTTTCAAAGTTTATTTTACTGTGCTTGTTCTGTTAACCAAAATCGTTATTTTAATCACAGTTATGTCAAAGAAATTGCTCTGAAATGAGGCACTTGTTTTGCATACAACAAAGGTTAAAATTTTACATAATTTTGGTAGATGTTATACGTATCATAAAAAATAATAAAGTAAGGACAGTTGTATGAAAACTGAGATTGTGCGTCACTCCTGCACTTAACTGAATAGGGAGTTTAAATGAGTTTACTGCACACTTTGTCATAATTTTGACAGCTACGATGCATTAATATCTGAACCTTAATTTTATTTTTTAAACAGTCAAAGCAAAATATGGCACACAGTATGCGAATTCTGAACCTTCTGAACAATACTACTGACAATGTAATATTTATATTTGTTAATTTTTTACTTACGAATGAACTGTGAAAGTGGCCTAGCGTTTGTTTTTAAACACTAAGTAATATGTAAGCTAGTTTTTAATAATTTATTTAGTGTTTTTGTCAGTTTGACATGTTTAACTATACAAATCCATCAGGTAAGAATTTATGTTTACTAATTGTCTAAGGGTTTATAGTGTTGTTTTTACTACCACATTTATCGTTTACATTAATTTTTGTTAGTTTCATGTACGCTACATATATTTTGTTTGTGTGTAAAAAATGGTTAAGTGTAAGAGAAAACTACATGCATTTTCTTCGCTATTTAATAAAGACCGTAAATAACAATAGAAGATGGGTTATTTGTTTGGTTGTAAGTCGGTTTCCAAATTATGTCGAAAGTCATAATTTTATTTTTATTGGGCTTTCGCTTGGTCGTCAGCGAAGTCTTAAAGAGACTGTCGCACACACCTATACAAGGGCAGGAAGTAGGAAAGGAGTCGGCTACTGCCTATGTTCAGGAACCAATCCCAGCATTCGTTTAGAGTGATGTTGGGATGTCATTGAAAACCATTATCAGGATGGAAGGACTGGGGTCAGAACCCGGCTCCTCCTGAATGAGAATCCAAAATGTTACCGTTGTCCAAAATGTTACCGTTGTCCAAAATGTTACCGTTGTCCAAAATGTTACCGTTGTCCAAAATGTTACCGTTGTCCAAAATGTTACCGTTGTGCCACCTCGCCTGGTCGGTGAAGTCATTGACAAATATTCACATAAAATTTAACATCTTCGAGGCTTCACAAGAAAACCAATATCCTTCCCACTCGTAACTATAATACTCCCGTCTTCGCACATTTCTTGCAGATTCGTCGTGGTCCCTCACTGACCACTGTGACACTCCCTCGTCGCTCCTTGCCACTCTGTCGATTCACAACTTCCGTTACCTCGTTCCCATATCTGATTCACAGATTTCCCGAACACCAACTCTATTAAGTTCAATCAATGTCGACAACCACCACGGCCTTTATACCGAACGCGACCCCATCTAGATTGTTCTACGCTTCCCCAGCGACACCGATAAGCGGACGCAACCAGGGAATTCAAATTAGTAGGCCTTTATGCGTAAAATTTTGGAGCAAGTCCCCCCAAGTGCACAGGATCCGGTAACGGTGCCGGGTGATGGGAATTCCCACCATTCCGCCAGCCACCAGTAGCCTAATGGGAAGACAAGTGTTGAATGGAAGAGAGAACGAGGGTGATTGCCACGTGAACGTATTCTCTGGGGAACGTTTTACAAAAACTGAGGTGTACTACCAACTTAATACAAGTATACTCTGCTTCGTATAATTTAATTGAAATTTAACAGTTCCGAGAATGCATAACTGTTGCTGATAAGGTTTTGTAATGGCAGTCAAAGTGCAAGACAAAATTAAATTAACGAAAGATGAAACCACAGTCAATTTCATTCCGAAACACAAAATGTCGACTGACGACACACACAGCACAAACAACTTCATAACTATCAAAATATACGGAAGTTACACAAAACAGAGTATTCGTAACGCACAGGATGTCTTTGAGCGGCGGTCATTTTGCCTGCAACAAAAGTTAAACATTAAATCAGTCTACAAATGGAGGATACAATTAGATACCGGTTCACCAACGAATGCAGCTGTGTCTGAGCTGCAAACATCTCGGGCGTGTTCTAGTCTCCTCATGGTAGCTCATGTCTTCACCAGGCTGCCAGGCCGAGGGCTCCAAAGACGCTGCGAACGGACGAAAGTCCCACCGACCTGTCACCCAACATCACGGCCGGCGCGAAACGATCGTCCGTACGCGTCGTCCAGTCGGCCGGCAGAAGGGCAGTCGTCCAGGGCTTGAGGTCGCTACGACTGCTTACAAGCGGCGGGAACTCTCGTACACCGCCATCTTCATTATTTCCTTCGTTCGCAGTGGTGATGCTTCAGCCAACGCCAAGACTGTGTCCGACATGTGTTATGCCTGGTTCAAATGTGTCGTCCACGGCCGAACAGAAAGGTGCAACAACCACTCAGAGCACCTCGTCTTACGCTCAAGTTTTACTGTCAAGTTCAGCGCATGCAGAAATTTCTTCCAAAGTCGTCGAAGAATCGTCGTATAATGACTACCTGTAACGTGACGTGTCCCTCAGGGATAGTTTTCAAGACCATTACTTTAATCAGAGTAAATTCCGGAGTGAATAACACTCCCCATATATTAACTGTATTGTGGATAAATATTTACTCATAAAGTTGGCAAATACCATTATCTAGGATTGTCATTGAGTAAGTTATCCATATTGGCTTAGAAAAAAGCGTAGATATCAATTTATGTTTTCAGCGTTTATTTATCTACCACACACTCTTTTAAGGATAGGTTCAAAGAGAAACTAGAACTGAAAAGATTGAACGCTGTGTCAAAGGTTCACGAAACTTACTCAATGGGCTAGATCAACAGTAGTTATTGCAAATCCAAATTGGAAATTACGTATTTGCAAAGATCCATATTATTAAAATAGAGTTATCGTAAGACCTAGATTTCATATGCCTGACTTTGAACAAGTGAAAAGTAAATCAAGGTATACAAAATATTTCATTCGCTTAAATGCAACCGATGCATTTTGGGCAATTCCATTGGATAATGAAAGATCACCATCATGTACTTTAAACGGACCTTACGTCAATTATAGATAGTGCGACTATCCATGTAAATGAACTCCATGATTAGTGTGATAGTGCGATATGACTTAACACACAAAAATTTAATTACAGATAAGGAATACGAAGCTCTGATACGTATGTTAAGTAGCCGATACACTTTTCTCGTGAGAATTTAAGAGTTCATGCTCACTTCACACATGTTTTACGTCATGACACAATTATAGAAAATATACTTTGGTTACTTGTTTGACTTATCAGTTGTTTCCTGGATATAAACTATGTTTTGTATAGAAATGTTTACTGTAACAAAATTATTTGGGAAGAAAATAATTTTAAATGTGATATTACTAGTCTCCATCTCTTTGATTACCATACGAAAAAACTGTTAGTACTTTCCTCTTTGTAACTGCAGTGTAACATGTTTTAGGAAGCTTAAATTAAAAAAAATAACACATTAAGCCACAATTCCACTGAAGCAACATTTTGGCAACATGTCGCATGCGGCTGACGACAGCTGTCGGCTATGTGTAGCATGCGGCTTGTCGTCTGCGGCAAGGTATGGTGCCGCATGCTACATGTGTTGCCGTGTGCCGCATGCGCTTCGTGTGGGGACATGTATCATGCCACAAACGCAATTCCACTGAAGCGACAGT
>PNEQ01123006.1:0-10988 GCA_003012365.1 Medauroidea extradentata | reverse complement strand
GTCGCTTCAGTGGAATTGCGTTTGTGGCATGATACATGTCCCCACACGAAGCGCATGCGGCACACGGCAACACATGTAGCATGCGGCACCATACCTTGCCGCAGACGACAAGCCGCATGCTACACACAGCCGACAGCTGTCGTCAGCCGCATGCGACATGTTGCCAAAATGTTGCTTCAGTGGAATTGTGGCTTAAGACATTATATATATATATAAATCTTTTAACTTTTTAAAGAAAACATCTAGAAAATAAGCTTTTTTTATTAATTTAGTTAATTGTCGTAGAGTAATGTAACATGAATAATACATAGATTCATGTCTTAGACTTGTACCTTACCATGCTCTATAGTCTATAGTATGTTGCAATCTGAACATTTCTGGAATAATTATTATCCTGTAAAACTATAATTAAAATTAAATAATTTCAATTTTTTAACCGACGAAAACAGGACATCTACTTGTGGAGATATGCTGCTTCTATTCCCAGTACCTTGGGTGAATGCGGAGCAATTATGAGAGGATAAGGACGTGGCACCTAAAACTGACAGGGATTATCTGCAGGGCCCGATCTATCAGCTAGAGTCCGATTCTAACGTAAATGCCTTTAGTTGGGCGGTAAAGACGAGTGAGGTGTCATTTTATTTATTTTTATTTATTTATTTTATTCGACTTAATTTTATATGTGGCGAAGTTAAGGCAATTTCGCTGTCTACCACTTAACCACAGTGTCAACTTTTAATATCATCAGACAATGTACATTATTCAATAAGCAAATAACAGCCTCTAAAAATTACAAAACATATAATTCATAGCGAAACACAAATGAGAAAAAAAAAAGGAAAAGAAAACAGTGCAGAAGTCGTTCACAATTCAATCACGCACACATTCGTACCAAATTAATGAAAGTGAGATCATCCACTGTTCACTCTGCACTATCAAAATCAGCGTTCATACTTTTTAAAAGAACTCTTTTAAATGTAGGTTGACACAACATTTGTTTTAGCTGGTCCTCCAGCGCATTCCAGGCGCGTGCTGCAGAAACTGTATTAGAATAAGCACTAGTACGATGCTTAGGTATCAGCAGGGACAGAGTGACTTTCGAGCGGATACCAATTTTATGACGGGAAAGTAATTCAAATTTAGTTGTTAAATAGGAAGGCGATTTAGAATCTAAAATCTTTTTGCTGTTCAAAATTAGTCCTAGGTTTTTCACTGAGGATGTCAACTCGATTTTCACATTCTCAACACTAGTTTGTGGAAAATCGGTTGTAACAGTTTACTATATATTTTTACTTCTCCTTTAAAAACGATATTGAAGCTATCAATTTTGATTTCCGGGTTAGCATATTCGTAACCTACACTAAATACTGAATAAAATTGACCTCACTCGTCTTATACGCACGATTGTAGGCATTCTTTCTCTCAGCTGATAGACTAACAAGCTTGTTCCCTTTTCTCAATTGGTTCATTACAATATTATGTTTCAAACTATCTATGTTTTGAAGATACTTCTATTGAAAATTGCGTATAAGTTAAATGATAAAAATCAAAACTGCTCGGTATTTATTTTTCAATACACCAGTAAGAAAGCATTATAGAATTATATAATATGTATAATATAATAATATATAATATAATAATAGCTAGCATAAGAGCCCTTAATTCAGTCAATTCACAATTCCAGAAACCGAAAATACACTGCCGCCCTTGTAAATGTATAAAATTGTTCCTTTCGCAATTAAAAATATCAAATTTTTCATAACAGTCTGGAGTTCATTACGGTAAGAACTTAGGACACAACCCCAACCTTACATAACACTGCCTCAGTATCAGCGAATTTGTATGTAGGTGCAATAGCGTAGTTTCCTTTGGTTTTTTTTTTTATAATGTTCTGTTTCAAATATGGGGACGTACAATCCTGCAATAAATGAACTATTCATATTTTCAAACATTACAAGTGTTTTAAAGAATTACATATATTTTAAAAATTATAAATAAATAAAAGTGTTACAAAAGATGATAAGTATTAATGTGCGGTTAGCAGTATATTCATTTTTCACACCTCACAGGTCTCTTTTCTTTAGCCCTCTAGGCTTCTTGTTGGGCTGTTGTTATGTAGAGGGGGTATTTTATATCCGTCCTCAGCAACCTTTGGAAATCTGAGCTTTTACACTTTCTTCAAGCAGACATTCAGAGACACTGAATACAATGGTGGGAATAGCATATTTCTACTGGATCGTAAGTTACGCCCTAGTGGGAGGTCCATGAATCTCAGGGAAATTTGGGGGTAAAACACAATTTTCTAAGCAGTTCTGTACCTGAAAATAATAGCCAATTACATAATTTAAATGTTGCAATTGAATTAAATGACCTATTTAACATAGGATACAAAAGTTCTGCCCTAGTGCCCAGGCCACTGACTACGTGGGAAATTGTGTGATAAAAGCACAAATGCAAAGCTATTGAGCGAAACGAAACAAAATAAATTACCTTCATTAATATGTACTTATTATTACATGAGACGCATATTGTTACCAGTTTCCGAAGTACCAGTGACAAGTCAGTGTTAGTTCTGTTAATTATTTGTGTATCCAGGAAGTCCTTAGCTAACATTAAGTGCGGCAGAATTTTTTACAGTTGATTTTTGCAGCACAATACACAAATTCATTGTGAAAAGTTTTGGCTTCAGAGTTGAGTTTAAGAAATGTGTATTTATTTCTGAAAGGGTATGTATTTAACCTTAAAAATCATATTTTCAAAATAATTAGATTTTCATATTTTAACATTATTGCGAATTTTTAAAGAATCATATGAATTTATGCTTATTTTTTTGTTAATCCTTGAATACCAAAATAGCAAACACAGGTGGTCAGTTAATTATACCTGCAAAATGTAGCTCTAGCTCTGGATCTTGGTAAACACTGTACAAAATTTCAGTTGCGAGTTTTTGCACGCCTGTAACAATTCGTAGAAATGTGTGCGTGTGTGTTGCTCACCAGCTATCCAATAAAGTGAGCCATCACAACTGACTGTATAGTCAGCGAGTTGAACATGTTATTGTATAAGAATGTACAAGTGCCAGAAACATACCGTATGAACCCATGTTATTGTGCTTTCACTAAAACTGTATCAGTATCACACGATGTAAGTCTACGTAGGAAGCAACGCCATGTCGGTCGGGAATATACCTCAACAATGTGTCGAGTGGTAGTGAACTATTGTTAGTTGAAAGTTGTTATGATTTTCTGTTTGCTGTAGCGCTGAATGTTATCTTTAAATACAAGCGGTGTTAATTTCCAAACTTGTTGCCCAGATATGACTAGAACAGAAGATAACTGTGCAGCTAGTTTGTTGACACGAATGTAGACGTATGAGCAGTCGCGGATTATTCTTTTAATAGCAGTTTCTATCACGATGTGTTCTACAAAATCAATGTTTACGCACGTGCCTGATAGTGAAAATGGCTAAAATGACATATTTATGGCATTGTTGCTCAGTCCCCTGAAGGCAAAGGAGTAAAAAAAAAACATCCTGGCGTCTGTTATTCAATTCTTTGGCATTTGACACGTGTAATGATGACATACTTTCACAGATCTAACCGCAATAGTACTACAAGGACCGTGATTGGCCGCAAGCCAAGCCTCAAGGACTACTTTTGCTCGCTCTCCACTTGCCTAATCGTTTCTATGAACAAGGCGCTTAACTGGCGTCTGTATTTCCCTTAAGAACTTTTCGTAAAGACGCGCTAGCCAGTTGTCTTCTAGCGGGGACTATGTTCTGTGCCCACCACGGTAAATGGACGCTGATGTGAGACACTTCACAACACAGAGCTGCACGACTGAAGACTTCTCCTGTGGCGCGGGACAAAATGTTGACAACTGTGTGTTTTATTGGAACGACGATTATCTCAATTAAACATAAACTGCCTAGCCAGGTACCCTAAATCTCTTGTGATTACGTAATGGTTCTCGTCAATGAACAATTGCGTTGACGAGCGGTGTCGACGCATATGTACATTCGATCTTTCACGTACGAAGTTATCAGGTGTTCAATAAAAGACACTCTTAGGCGTTGGGATCACCAGAGTAGAGCACAGCCCAACAAGATTTTGTGTATTATTTTCAGCACTGGTACTGCCATTTGATGACGTAATAATATAGATAAGGATATGCTATATATCGCTTTGATATGTTGAATGACGAGTAGCGGAATACGCCTGCTTAAATGAGTAAAGTGGACAGTGGACGTTCAATTGTTTTTGTCTTCACGGAATGAATGAAAGAAAGGTTAATTCTACTACAGGCTAGAAATACCAATGTTATAAGTTTGGTACAGAGAAAATTTCTGCCACTTGATCACTGGTGTCGCAAGTGCACCAAACTGACCAATCACAGAGCTTTCCTGAATTTTAAGTTACGTTAAGTTGATAATTTAAAACGCCAAATCGGTTTCTTTTCACTTTAAAATTAAATTACTAACATAATTTCAAAGTTTATTTATATTTAATTTTACTACGATTTCGAATTTTTCTGGTCTCTTAGCGATTGAAGCGAAACTAGTGGCAGAAAATTTCCCTGTGCCAAGCTCTCCCATAAGAAAAAGTGTTTTCTTTCTAACATATAGTAGAATTAACCTTATTGGTAAGTAGCCGACATTAAACATGTTTAGCTGTGGTTAAATGTACTTCGTTTAGTGACAGGAGCAGATGGCAACGTAATTTCTGCAATTTTGTTCAAGAAAGAAGACAATTGTTGGTTACTTATATCTCAGTCTGTTGACAATACGTTTTCTCATGATATGGCGATAACAAAAAATAGAAACCTGAATATTATGGAAGCTAATTAATCATGGGTTAGTTATCGGTCTGCACAATCTTCAAGCGATTAAACAGTACAATTTATGTCGGCAGTAAAGCCAGTTTTGCTCTCCGCGATTCGAAATTCTTCCTCCCATCCTCTGTCTCTCTCTTCCTTCCTCTCTTACACTCCATGAAGTTACAAGATAACAAGACTCTGAGGAGAAAGCTTTAATGGAACGGCAGAGGGTCAATAAAAGCTGTACAAATAATGGATAATTATCAGCCTTACACTTAAAAAAGTTCGCGCTGTTGTGTAGTTGTTTTACTGGTAATTATCTATAAAGGAAGAACATCCCTGAACGACTGTATTACTAATTTACCTGGGAGTTTCGTGATCACTTTCTAAGAAACTTTCCAGCGTGCAACTGATTTACCGTATTCTTTTCCCGTGTTGGGTAATGTCTACCGAACAATTATCTGTTTGTTCTGTCCTTCACGGTTCAGCGTAGGCGTTGTCGCAGAGTCTCCAGTGAAGTAAGAAATTGTGTTGGTAAGACTGAAAACTTCACAGTCCGCACACGAAAAGTACTGACCCGAGCAAGCAGCCCGAAATGTACCGAACACACCCGAAGTAGAGGATTATTGCGAATGTGGTTGTGATAAGCAAATCAAGCTTCTTAGAGCAATTTTCTTGATAAAAACATGAAAGAATTAGTTTTATAAGGTACTTGTACCAAATATGGCCCAGATATCAATATGGCCTACCAGTCGCCATTGTGTGGTAATGCCGAGATTTATTTATGATCGATACACATTAATCTCCAGTATGAGCATACACCATCCATAAATATCTGTATTACATAATCCAAGTGTTATATTAGTAATATAATTAATGACTTAGGCGCACATGATTTGTGAACCTTAAGCCGGCCATATTCGGTACAGTTACTTTATTTATTACTATTTAGTAAACATTTGTACTACACAGTTTCAATGTTTAATTAATTACTTTTAATTTTGGTATGTTGAACGATAAAATTTCACTATTTATTTGTTGTAGGGTGGGTCCTCTTGTATTCTAGATAGCACGAGAGTACATGCTGCCCTGCTCCGGAGAGAACACACACAACCCGACGATACTGAAGTGTCAGGGGAGAGGGTGGTAGCCCTGACTTGAAGTTCGTAGAGATAAAAGAGAGAAAGAGAGGGACGTAGAGTGTGACAGCGCACTTTATTTGCTGCTCTCGTGTCGACGTTTATCTGCAGTTTGAGCGGCGGTCGACTCACAGGAAGGATCCCAGAGGAGTAAACATCGACCCTTGTCGTCCTACACAGATGTGTGTGTGTAAGAGAGTGAGAATGTTACGAGAACTGCTTATTTATGAGGCAAAGTAACTTCCCTTATCCTGATAACTGCAGGTTACAAACTAAAACATGGATAATAGCTACATTAGACAACGACATTATGGGAAAAAGTAAGCAGGAAATATAAACAACTCTTTTTTGTGGACACTTAATATTAACGAAGAAATAAGCTTTTAAAACGAAATTTTACCAAAACAACTGAAGCCTTAAGTTTTTAGGGCTCCTAGTCTACCGCAAATTCTGGCAAAGACCTTCCACTCTTGTGAAAATAACAGGGGTGGCCACACTCTACTTGCCTGTAACTTTTGTAGTGCCAGTTAATTCGAACATTTGATTAAGGTTTATGGAACCACGTGACTTATGATATAAAACTGATCCTCTTATTGCAACTGTCTAAGACCTATCGTTTCCATCCGCATCGCACTTAAGAACCCTATATAGCAGGTGCTAAACGCCGAATTTGAGGAACGGAAACGGGCAGGCGAAGAGCTAGACTGGCTGATGCGTCAACAACTGTATCGCCTTTATGCGCGAAGCACGAAAACGGCCGTACAGAGGTTAGGGCGTTGGCCTTTTCTTATGGGAATCTAAGCGGTGATCTTACGTTTTTATTTTCGGACAGTACGTAGTACAGTCCAGGACGTTGTTTTATGATTCCGGTTGGTAAAGTGATAGCAGTCTGAAAAAAAAAATGTTTCTAAGAATGATATCTAGAAAATTAAAATAGAGAAGCATAGTCTTAACCGTGTTTTCTTTTCGTAGATAGAAATATCGAACCCGTGTATAGTAGTATGTGTAAGAACACTTTCTCCTAACACGCAGCAACAACGTTCTTGAGTTAGCTGTACATGACTCCTGAGTCGGCGCAGCGATAAATAGCTTAGAGCATATGCAACACTGCGTATATGAGAGTTTGTGTTCTTTGCGCACAAGTGACTGTACACATCCGCTGTTAACAACGTGTAACATACGCAATACAAGTAGCCAGAGCCAACGGCAGTTCCTGGCACTCTATCGATGCAGGCAAACTTCGTGTATGTTGTGAACTTAAGTGGAGGGTCCCAGGCTATTGAAACACGTTGACTATTCAATTGTGTAAGTCACACTTTCAATAAACCAACACTGACAAACTCTGGCAGGTAATAACTGACGAAACATAGTAGTAAAAATGTATAACGTTTCCTAAAAAATTAAGTTAAGGTAGCTGCGAGGCCCTAAAATCCCAGGTTTTGAACTGAATAAAAGAAAAGATGATTTCCCGTTTAAGCAACAAATGGGTGATCTTGTGTCTCTGAAGTAGGTAATATATTTCCCATAAATAGGAAAAAGAGAGTGTTTACAAACTTGCAGGCACTAAGTAAAAGTTTGTGTTGACGGAATAAACAGTTCTTGCGAAATTTTTCTGCGAAGTATGTGTACAAAACAGATGCTTAGTGTCGAACACGGAGACAAGAAACATGTAACTGACGGAAAGTTGCAACGCAGATTGCACTTGTTCTGCCGATACGTAAGGGAACACCTAACACGTACACCTTACAACTTACACATAGCAGTCGTAGCGTGGGATGTGGTTCTTGGTGTGCTGCATTTACAACATTAAAGTAACGCTTTCTCGTACTGCTTACGTGTTATTATTGGACCATTTAAAACGTGAAAACATTAAGAGGCTTATGCACCCGAGGCATGAACTGTATTGTAGCTAGCGTGCCGCGTTTTTTTTACGTGAAACAACTAAACGTATTCACAATATAGTTACCTACGAAAATATCACATGGTTGAAACTAGACTTCTATCATTTTAAAATGCAACATGCTTATTAAAACACGTTTTGGGGCCCCTCAAAATGGCTAAAACGGCTTTTTTTTAAGGACAACTGTAAGTGGAAAAATACGATCTAGATTCGTAAACAGAACATTGGAAGCATGTGTTCGAATTTACAACAAACTTTCCACAAATAAAATTGTAGGTTCGCCGCTTTAAGTCCCATAGAAGAAAGTAGTAGGAGGAAAACACTGCACGTCAGTTTGACGCTCCGCGAATATAAGCGATGCTTTACCGTCAAGTGAGAGTGGGTGAGAGATTTTGGTCAGCGCTTAACATCGAGGTCTTCAGCCTTGTGAGGGGTGACGTGAGGTGAGTATGGAGCAGCGCCGGAATGAATGGGCAGGGGAAACGGGAGATCCCCGAGAAAACCCGCCGGCCAACGACACCGTCCGGCACGACTCCCACATGCAAAAATCCGGGAACCGACCCCGTCGGGAAGCGAACCCGGATCGCCTTGGTGGGAGGCGAATGGTCTGCCCATGTTACCGTCACGAGTGGAATGTAACTCAATGCCTGAAATCATCTCGGTTAAAATATTACACTAGGCATATGAAATAGGTGATGTAGTCATTCTGTCCAGATTGTTTTGTGGCTACAAATAACTTCATCTAGTGACTGACGTGTACTTATTGAGGACTGCGCCTCAAATACCTCCAGTATCTGCTCCACATACCTGTACACTACGCTCTGTCCCCCGCCGCCAGGCCACCTGTCTCTGACTTCCTGAAGCACAAGCACCGTACGTTCTTATGAACACAAAAGCGACAAAATGCATACTGTATTGCAACACGCATTCCCTTGCGACATAGCCTGCGTAACAACTATGGACACTTCAGCTGTCTTAACAAATACTCTCGTACACCAGCACCATGCCTGTTATTTTTGTTTCAGTTTAAGACCTAGGATCACGTGACGAAATATGTCTTGTACTAATATATTTCTATTGGGAACCTCAACCTAAGTCACCACGTTTAGCACTCGCAACGGTCATTCATTCGAGTGAGAGATCTCGTGCAGAGAGGATGTAATTTGTTTCTCCTTGGCGTACACTGTAAAAAATACTTCCTGAAATGTTTAGAGTTACTATCCCAGACGTGGTATGGGACAGTTACGATATTTCCGTCTTGTAAATATGCAAACCTTTACATTTGTTACAATACAAGTCTGGTAACTTCAGTATACATTTGACTGTTTTATAAAAAGGTTTAGGAGTGTTACCATGGGTGTCTGGGAAACAATTCTACCATGCCTACTTTCTTAGCGCTCCTATACGCACGGATGGTAAATTTACAAACTATTTTTTAGAGTGTATTCATCAGCTTGCGTGAGACAGTCAGTTTCTCCCCTTCACCAAGAAGCTGGTGCATTGTTGCCATGTCGTTCAGGTCGTTCACGGTAATCTGCTATCACGGTCGTAGAAGTACAGGTCTGGACACTCGCCTATCTCCTAATGTATTTTGCTTGGCCCCCTTGTTATTTGGTTGTAGTTCGTCAAGTTGCCGGGAATGTTGTACTATTTGGCGCTGTAATCCGGGCGGTCGGACTCAAACTCCGCCCACTTTTTCCATTGTTAACAATATAACGGAAATAAAGATTTCTGGAGCCATGATTTCAAATTGTGAGCGAAGAAAATATTTCCTATATTGATTAAAAATACGTTTTGATAAATTGTTTTTCTCAGTGGGAGGGAAGTGGGCGGAGTTTTGAGTCCGACCGCCCTGATTGCAGCGCCAAAGACATATAGCATTATCGGTAACTTGGTGAACTACAGCCAAACAACAAGGGGGTCAAGTTTCCACGCGAGTGTCCAGACCTGTTCTTCTATGGCCGTGTCTGCTGCACACAGTGTGCCAACCGTTTTTTCTACTCTGCGAGATTTTCAAGGGAACATAGCTTCCAGAGTCTGTGTACACATTATTATATGCTTCCTGATGTACAACTAGTTACAACAAATGGACGAGCGGTAGCGTATATAGACGACTTGAACTAGCGGACATCCTTACACAAAGCTTTGCTGTGACATCAGCTATTACTTCTGAATAAAATAACCAGTTTTTCATAATCACTTGTATTACAATTTTAATATTTCCCGCGACTACTTATAAAATTTATATAAAATACGTACGTTCGCGACCCAAATGTTTTACCCAGTGGTGTTTACTTATGTCCAAGCAAATTTATTTAAAACTCAGCGTCTGAATTAAAATTTTGATACAGGTAGAGCATTCAAAACTTGTGTGTCATTAATAACTTATCATATTATTTAGCACAGAAATGAACAGAATAGGTTAATTACGACATAACTACAAGCCTTGAAAAATTATTTGAATTTTTCATTGTGTCAACAAATCAAATTGTAACGTAGAGATAAAACAGCATCGTCAACTATGTTATGGTTGTAGAAAATACGTAACTTTATGTGAACTGTCTCGCTCTGTAGGCGCCGGGCTCAGAAATAAATGCTGGTAAGGGCGACGTTGACAAACTCAGCAAGTGTCTCACTGCTCTTATGTGCAAGACGCTGAATTAACGTGCAGTGTTTCATTCGTACTGTTATGTATACGGGGTGGTGACACTGTCGTCTTATTTCTGAAAAATCTGCAGTATAGTACAAGTCTTGGATTTGGATGTTAAGACTTCGAGGAACCCACCAGTAGTTTTCAGTTACTTCGATGTCTGGTAAGTAGTGTTTATAATACATTAAAGTACTTAAAATTCTAATTTGGAGTGGTTTTATTTTCGAAAATAAGTACACTGTCAAACACATTTAATATTGTAACATAGCATTTTGTCCAATGTTACAGATGTGTATAAATTTCAATTTATTTGTCAATTAACCTAGGTATTTACTATTCTATGACCATAGTTACCACGTGCCAGGAAGAATGTAAGTTTTAATTGTCTATGTATTGAATGTATAAGGTATTGTGGTTTTGAGACTTTAATGACTTCTACAGCTTTTATATCTATGCTAGGAATATTTTGTTTTGTATCGCGGATT
>PNEQ01123005.1:0-16426 GCA_003012365.1 Medauroidea extradentata | reverse complement strand
CACAGACTAAATAGTAATACAGACGTGAAATGACGTGGCGGCTCGTTTGATATAGGCGAACTTGGCCGCTTATTGGCTGCCCGAGGCTGTAGACTCCAGCCCCGTGTCTGTTTGGCTCCTGCATGTTACTACAGGTTTCCTATTGGCCTGGCTGCCGACTAGCAGAGCAGCTGCCTCACGCCGATTGGCAGTAGGTGTTTCCGCCATGTTGCTGGCCAGGGAAGCCATTTTGCTGGCGTGTGTGACTGAGTTCGCCTTCCTGCCGACTATTTCACTTCTGTATTCCTAAATATTCTGTGGTCAAGTAGTACAGAAGTACAAAAGACTGGGTAGACGTAATTGAAACTCGCATCTAATCAACCATGAAGTCACCGCACCAAACGACACACACAGTTCCAGGTTCAATCAACAACTTTAAAACATCTGAAGCGGTATATGTTTTTTGAGAAACATTACGTAAGTGTGTTTATCAAAAATTAACGTCACCGCACTCTACCGATGTTTGACTAGTTTAAAACAATGAATGGCATGTCTTTATGTGTGTAACACATACTATTCGTTCCGCCTAAGTTACAGTTATTTAAATAAATATACATGTATATATATAGATACAGAATTCATCCCTATATTCGGAAACTAGTTTTTATGTCTTCCACCAGCGACGTGTGCGACAGCAGGAAAAAAAGTTAAATATTTTATGAGAAGTTGTACGTTGTTTGTATGGGTGTTTAACTAAAATAATATTAGGAATTGTCAAAAATCAATACTATTACATAAATGAGAGGATGAGGTTGTCCGTCGACCCTCAGCAGCAGAACCTCTTGTATCGCCCAATACTGTTCCGAAGGTATGTGCCTGCAGCCTCACAGTAGACTGACATCACCAAGATGTCTTCACCAGTCTCTCTTCACAAGCATAGCAACTCCTTCTAGCACGATCAATAGCGAACTCTCCAAATATGCTGATTCTGGGCTTATATACTCCGGCCAAATTCCGGGGGTTACCCGAATTACAAGTGTCTAAAAATAGACATTACATCATGTTTCGGATGTGACTTGAGCCTCGTAGGCCGGCCTCGTAGGGCCAAGGCACAATTCAAACAGGTCTCTATGATGTAGTTCGTCGGGGGTTTACATCATGGGGTAGCCGGCTCATGAGTCATGAGCTAGTCCAAAAGGTGTTTCGACACAGCTTCCTGCCACCCCGCCCTCAGAAGCACAGCATGCAACAATATGTATAACCTTAGAATTCAAAAGGTTAAATGAAGAACTTCTACTAATGATATGCTGTGTAGTGGGTTAAAGATGTTAAAATATATTAAACTTTTCTAAGACTTGTACTGTTACAAATAATAACTAATGATCGAAAATCAATAAATATGTTTAGTGGTAGTAGGCCTGAGTAGGGAAGAGTGAAATAAAAGTATTCAATCAATTGGAAACATAGAAATTCAAAACCTAAATTATACAAAACATATTAAAATTTTCAACAAAAATAATTACAACTATGAGAATTATCTCTTTAGAAACTATTATCATTTAATGCAATAAGACCACATTATACGAGAAGTTAGAGAAGTAAACAATAACAATACATCGATTGACTGAAGACTTAGGCTTATTTGCGATCTTAGTTGGACCGACCCATTAGTAGCATAGTTATCTAGCGGCATTGAGAAGTAAGGCCTCAGTGAGCATATATTATGTGAATCATGGTTTTCGAGTCGTCGAGGTGAGCTGGCGATCAGGCGTGACTCCACTGATGCGACACGTCGAGTGAGAGTGAAAATTAAATTAGAAAGAAAAGTGTGAAATTTTGAGGGTGGTTATGAATATTTTTGACATTTCCGAGAGTTAAAACCGGCCTCTGTAGCGTAGTCGGTTAGACGTTGGTCAACGCTGCAAAAGGTACTGGGTTCGAATCCCAGCACGGGCATGGATGTTTGTGTCGTTTTCTTTAGTTAAGGTAGTCTGTAAGCCGTCCCTTACTAAGCCCAACCGCATAAACCGAGAAGTTAAGAAACTCTGGAAAATAAAATAAAATAAAATTGAAAATTTAAATTAATAAAATGAATAAAAGAAGGAGTTAACCGGCCGCTGAATAACGACTTCTGAGATCTCATGTACGCTCTGGACGCCCTCTACTCTCCAACGCTGTGCCGCTATGTATGATTATATTCCATACATATTTATTCCTGATATTTGTTTTATAGGCTCGTGTACGCGCACGTGATTTCTTAGAGTACGTATATGTCCAACACATTGGTTCGTCAGCAACTTTGTTTAAACTGCAATTTTAACACACGCACATGTATAGAGCCAGTAATTTTTGGTGAAAAGAGCCAGTGATTATTGGTGAAAAGAGTCAGTGATTTTTGGTGAAAAGAATTCTGCAACAATTTGTTTCAGTGCCTTGTGTGAACACCTGTTTCTCTGCTTCATGGTCTGTGATAGGAAGTTTTCAACTTTCGGTGTCTTTGGGCCTTACCCGCAAATCACGGACATGAGGTGTGTCACGGTAACATTGTTCTGGTTGGTGCAGTCAAATGAACCAAGCCTCTGCACTATTATATTCTGCCAATAAGCACGAACCAGAGTTGCATGTGTGTACGTAAGGCTTTGAAACAAGTTGTTGCAGGATACTTTTCACCAAAAGTCACTGGCTCTACACATGTATTACAAGATTGATGTATAAATAAACGACACTCAAAGAAATGTAGTGTTGTAGGTACCATACTTGCTTTCTTGTGGGACAACACTCTTGTTTGTTTGTCGGTAGCATCTGGATTGTTCCTGGAACAGTTTGCTTTCAAGAAATAACAATAGGTTCAGTAAAAGAAATATTATTCTGGCTCATTTAACAGAACAGATCGTTACTTCTACAGAACAAATTGTTGTGAGTACAGTCGAGATAGTATTGACAGTTGAACAGAACAGTTGCCTCTATTTTGACAGAAATTTGGCACCTTAAAAAACAAGTTTCCTTCTAAATTACACAAATTACTAAAAAAAACTTTAAAAACAGTGTTTTAAGTTTAAAGAAGACTAAAATGATATATATCACACAGAACGTGAGAATGTCTCCGAAAAATAAATATCTAGTGACGGACACACTACCAAAAATTTTTGTCATTGTACATTTACAAGCCTTTGTAAAAGTACAATAATTTTTCTTCTAAAATGCATTGTTTGTAAATTTACAAGGATTTTCTTTGTAAAACACTTATAAAAAGTTGTAGTCTACCAAAAGGACTAGTTAATAGTATATTATGTATTAATACGCAAAACCATATCCTCTAATAAGCATTTATCAGTAACGCAATTAATATTCGTATTAATTAACTCGATACAAAATTAATAGTTATACCACTGAACAGTATAAAAAATATATATAAATAAATAAAACAATATATGAGTCAAGAAGTTCATGTAAAATTATTTGTTAACAGTTTGTTACTAAATACATTCCTTTTCATTATCAGAATAAAATAAGTATTTCAAACTTCAGGCTTTCTTTTTATTGTAAGAACAAATCAAGGCCTATATTTAGGGACAAGAATTCAATGACCCACAAGCTAGAATCTATTGTTTTATGCACATTCAAGACCCGACCATTTGTCCAATAGTTGCTACTCAGTATGGAACAGAAGTAAGGCCGTTCACGAATAGACGTGACTTTAGTAGGCAGAGAACAATGGTTTCCAGCCAGCAGTTCATTGAATTCGCGAAATTTTCCTGTCCATACCTATATTTAACGATATAATTTTTTCGCGAAAGATTTTAGCACCGTTTTGTTTCAGTGCCATGCATGCACATCTGCAGCTCTCCTCTGTGGTACTTGGCTGCGTGTACGTGTGCAGAGTCGTCTTTAATTTAACTGGGCCTATCAGGACAAGTTTACTGCAACAGAACTTGCGGATATAATCCCAAGACCCTGGGAACTAAAACGTCCAGTCACTTTCAATAAGACAAACAATGAATTAAATGCTCATTGTACTTCATAAACAATACTGAGTTTATTTATCAAATACATTTTGATTTAAGGACGTTTACACGAAATTATTTAAAAAAAAAAAAAACTTAGAGGTGCTAAGTTCCGAACCACTCCTCCCACACTTAGGATCTTTGTATCTTACACCTATACCACTATGACTTCTGGGCTGCTCGATCTTTATTTATTAGTATACATTCAATGTATATTTCAGTGATAATTATTTATTTTAAAGCACACAGTTAATATAAACATTTACTTTATTCAAGAAAAAGTTTTTCCAGATGTTGTGATATAAGTAATTTCCGGCGAACCTATGAACTTGGTAGAGCACACATTTATTCTAAGTTTTGCAAACTAAATTCTTTAAAACATTATAAACTTACAATTTTACAAGGAAAATATTGCAACATTTACAAATTTTTGTATGCTAGAACTACAAAGAAGTGCCTTGTCACATTTTACAAAAAAATGTACAGTGCAGGAACTATCGGAATATAAGTACAAAGAATTCCTTTGTAGTATTACAGAGTTTCCCTTTGTAACTTTATAAACTAATGATTTCACAAAGAAAATCTTTGTAAATTTTACACATTTTTTAAATGTGTACTGTTGTTACAGATCGAATTCCAGTTAGAAAGTTATTACTGATCTGTAACAAGAGTAACGGAAATAAAGAATTATGGTGTCTAAAATTCCCGTAGTTGAGTCAAAGTTCCGTGAAATTAGCCAGAAGAAAAGTTATATCACAAAATACAAAAATTCAAGATGGTTTCTATCATTCCCTCTTATGCTGGAACGACAAAGCACGATAGACGCGACGCGAAGTTTACTAATAACTAGTCAGCCAATCAGTGTCGAGGAGACGCACTGACGTCCGCAGAAGCCTCAACGCAGATTATCTGACATGTTATTTTATTCGTATCGTGCACTTCGCGTCGCGTCTATCGTGCTTTGTCGTTCCAGCATAAGAGTGAGTGATAGACACCATCTTGAATTTTTGTATTTTGTGATATAACTTTTCTTCTGGCTAATTTCACGGAACTTTCACTTAACTGCGCAGTAGAATACGTATTGATATAATTTTAGACACCATAATTCTTTATTTCCGTTACTCTTGTTACAGATCAGTAATAACTTTCTAACTGGAATTCGATCTGTAACAACAGTACACACTAAGAAAATGTGTAAAATTTACAAAGATTTTCTTTGTGAAATCATTTGTTTATTAGTTACAAAGGTAAACTTAGTAATACTACAAAGGAATTCTTTGTACTTATATTACGACAGTTCCTGCGTTGTACATTTTTTTTAAAAATATGACAAGGCACTTCTTTGTAGTTGTAGCGTACAAAGATTTGTAAATTTTGAAAAATGTTCCTTGTAAAATTATTAGTTTATAATGTTAAAAGGATTTTGTTTGCAAAACTTAGAAAAAATGTGTGCTTTACCAAGATCAAAGGTTTGCCGTAAATGACTTATACAAATATCACTACATCTGGAAAGCATGTTTGAATAAAGTAAATATTTATATTAATTGCATGCTTTAAAAGAAATAATTGTTATTGAGCAATACATTAAACGTAGACTAACTAATAAAGATCGCGCAGCTCAGAAGTCATAGTGGTATAGGTGTAAGATACGAAGATCCGAAGAGCGGGAAGAGTAGTTCGGAACTTAGCACTTCCAAGTTTTTTTTTTTTTTTTTAAATTATTCTATGTAAACGTCCTTTATTCAAAAATTATTTCGTAAATAAACTCAGTGTTGTTTGTGAAGTACAATGAGCATTTAAATTCATTGTTTTCCTAAGGAAAGTACAACTGCAAGGCTATTCCTTGTAATCTTACAAAAAACATACTTTGTATTTTATTAAAAGGACAACCATTGTAGTTTTACACGAAATTTCGTTGGCAACTGGGTTTCCAAAAATGTTCTTTGAAAAAGTACAAACATTTTTTACAGTGTAACTACAAACAAAGATTTGTGATGTCTAGAATGCCCTTAATATGTATTATATTATGTAGTTAGGTTAAGGATTCATAAATTTATTTAGAAAAAGGGTTATGACACAAAATACAAAAAATTCAAGATGGTGACCATCTATCACTCAAGGCACTGAAATAAAGTGGTGCAAAAATATTTTCGCTAAAACTACCTGTCTATAGTTACACCAAGTAATTTCACGTACGTGTACTTAGAGTATTTGAAATAAATCCCTGTGAAATCATAAAGGGATTTCTTGTAAAAAAACAGGAAACCTTTTTTGTTAAGTGCAAAGAACTATCCTTCAAACAAAGTAAAGTGGTTAGACGAGGTGAATCTTCGCAGCGGCAGTACCACAGCATCCAATATCACGCAGTGGCGCGCTGCCCACGCAGGTGAGACAGGAATTTCCAGTCGAGGCATGTACGGAATGCGCTTGTCAATTTCCTGGAGAGTCGACGCGACATCGGCGAGGGGAAGACAGGGGTAGGTCGATAACGTGAACCATCTCGTTGAAGATGAGGGAGAATTCCCCTGAATAGCCTTCGGGGAAAGCGGCCCCAGGAATGAGTACTCGAACTGCGTCATTCCTCCTTTCAGTTCATCCTGTGTGTGGTCGTATACAATTTCACTGGAGAATGTACCTCATCCTTCGTTTTCCTACTTTTGCTCGTGAAACTTCAGCTCATGTTGAAGTAACATTGTTTACTTTCTCGGAAGCACTCATTACGGAATGGTAAGAGCTTTTCTCTTCTCTCCAGCACACGATTTCGTTACATGCTTTATTTCAACCGAAGGCGATATTTATATTTCCGTCTCGTTTACTTTACCGAGTGATATACTGCAGTAGTATAACAATGGACTATAATTCCTGAGGATCCGTTTTCGATCCCCGGCTCGGTTTTTCTTCTTTTGGGTTTCCATTATTTTCTAACAACGTAAACTGATATAATTTTGTTTCACTCCAATAAATGTCTGAATAGATTATTGGAGTTGAGTGCTCAAAAGATTAATTAAAGTAATTCTGATAAAACTTGAAATATTGTTCTCTTAATGACATAACAACCAAAATTTTGAATAGAACAAAATTTTACCCAGAACCAATATTGACCCTGGTTATCGTACCCATCCATGTGAATGCTAGGGGAACTTTACATTAACACAAACGGCAGATTACTTTCCTGTTCCTGATTTTCTGAATCTGCGTTTACACGGTAGCTACTGATATGTTGATAACATTTTATTGTAATATGCTGCCAGGTGTTATAAAAATGTACATTTTATTTTGCTGCTAACATGTCGCTGGCAAAAATTGTGTAACCCGTAAATTACCTCTTTGAAAGAGTTATGCAATGGGAGTACATCACAGGATGTAGATTTTTTGGACACACTCCATTGCGAAACAGATGTCTGTAAAATAAAAATAAAGAGAATAGAAAAACGCAAATAAATCGGGTATGCTGTAGAATATAGTACATACGTAGTATAAAATTCCATAGTTGGGATCGGGTCAAATAGAACGAGAAACAACTGCTTAAGAAAAATAAGAAAGGAATGGAAAATATCAGACACCACCAAGGTAGACGGCACAGGTCTGATGCCTGCTTTGGCGAAAGTACAAACAGATAAAATACGATAACAACAAAAATATGACACAACGATGAAACGAGAACAACCACAGTAGTTTTTTGGACACGAACGGATAAACAAAAAGAAAAGCATATACAACTGGTGAACCACAAAATTCGTCACAGCGAAGAAACGAAACAAAACGCAGTAGTTTTCCAGAAAAGCTATAGCACTTCTCTCTTGATGGTTGGGCAATATCACACGTGCAGTCGCGGCGACCACCGCATTCTTCGCAGTAAATATATTTGAACCAACAGAGGTTAGTGAACTGTACATACTATAAATAACTGCTCACGTGACTAAATTTCTGCGGACTAAATAATAGCACATAATTGTATTTTCTGCTGATATAACGTTGGCATTTTTTATCATCATGCTAGGCCCACAATGTGTTCATAACATCTTCTGTTATCGTAGCTTCCACACTAAACTTTAAACTGTGAATATTCACAGTTTTTCTGTTATTTTACATTAATTTTAAACTGTTGATACTGCTCCATCGGATTCTGTCGAAAGGGATTAGAACTGTAGTTTCCAAATTACGGATTTGTACCAACTGAATATCAAAATATATGACTTACCTATGCAATATCTTACTCCAGTAAGATGTTTTTACTTATATCAGCCAATTCAACAAAACAGTAAATATACCAATGAACAACAATGTAACTTACTGAAACTGTGAAAATTCCACTGATTCGAAATTAGAATATATGTAGGGACTGGAAAATTTCGCGAATTCAATTACCTGCAGGCTAGAATCTATTGTACTATGCATACTCAAGCCCCGGCTATTCGTTCATTGTCTGCTGTTCCACTGAGTAGCAGCTAGTGGACAAATGGTCGGGGCTTGAATATGCATAATTCAATGGATTCTAGCATGCAGGTAATTGAATTCGCGAAATTTTCCAGTCCCTAAATACAAGAGTGTTTAACGACCTCTATGTTGGTGGGTCGTTGTGAACTATTATTAGGCTGACATACTTTTATGGCTCTTGAGCATACGTTTTCGGTTCTTGTTTTGGTCGGCCTTTACTATACAGCCAGTTATAGTGAAATACTTTGTAAGAATTAGAGTACTATGTACAGAGCCACACACATTTGGTGAAACAATTTTCCCCCAACTTGTATGTCTTACGTGTACGTCTGCAACTCTGCTACATGGATATTAGTAGAGTGTATTTGTGACGAGCAGTCGTTCAACTGACTGTTCGAACTACAACGAGGTTACTGCGACACCACGCGTCTATGATTTGCGGGTAGAACGCAGACCACAGACTAAATACTAATACAGACGTGAAATGACGTGGCGGCTGATTTCATATCACTAGGGACCCTTGTTTTTCGCGAAAAGAATTTTGCCTCACTTGTTTTCCGTGCCTTACGTACACATCTGCAGTTCTGCTTCGTGGTCAGGGATTGGATATTTGAACTGTTACGAGCCTCGAGATTCTACCGGCAAATCACAGACGTGTGGTGTTGCAGGAAAGTTTTTGTAATTAGCTCAGTCAAATGATATACGGCTCTTCACACAGACACGCTGCCAATAACCATGAAGCACAATTGCAGACGTGCACGTAAGGCACTGAAACAAATTGGGGCAAAATACTTTTCGCGAAAAACAGGGGTCCCTGCATATTGGTGAACTTGGCCGCTTGTTGGCTGCCCGAGGCTGTTGATACCTGCCATATGTTTGTTTGGCTTCTGCATGCTATGACAGGTTTCCTATTGGTCTGACTGCCGGCTAGCAATGCGGCCACTTTACGCTGATTGGCGGTAGGTGTTCTCGTCACATTGCTGGCCAGTGACTGAGTTCGCCGTTCCAAATGCTATTTCACTTCTGTATTCCTAAATATTCTGTGCCGAGACGCTGAGAGTTAAAAACATACTATTACTGACCACAAAGAAGAGTGACATACGCTCGTAAGTCATTTGAGCATGTTGGTGCAAAATTCTTTTGATTTAAAATAGTGCCTCTAACTGTACAGCCAGCTACATCGAAATGCTTTGCAAGACTTAAGCCGGATTCACAACCACACTTAACGTACGTACGAACATACACATGTACGTTAAGTATTGGAGACTGGATTCACAACAAAATTTAATCTACAAATGTGCGGGAAATGTTTATTTCTTCACAAAATGTCGGTACTAGATGATCGTAATTTATTTCTATTTTTCGTAGCGAATTAAACAAATTATTTCAACAAGGTAAATGATTTCTCAATATAAATTAATACTTAATTGAGTCTTACGTGTGCACATGCTGCATTCACAACCACCACTTAGCGTACGTACGTACAAAGTAGAAAGTTGATCAACTCTGCTACGTACGTACGCACGCTACGCGAGGATGTGAATGCTAGCATGCATACTCGCTGTTCCTACTTTTACGCATACGTACGCTAAGTGGTGGTTGTGAATCCAGCTTTACAGGACTATGCACCGTGTGTGTTGTGTCGAAGCGTGCACTCCAAAAATAGTTTGTAAATTTACCAGACGTGCGTATAGGAGCGCTAAGAAAGTAGGTATTGTAGAATAGTTTCCCAGACATCAATTGTAGCACTCATAAACCTAATTATAAAACAGTCGAATGTATACTGAAGTTACCAGACTTGTATTGTAACAACAGTAAAAGTTTGCATACTTACAAGACGAAGTATGGTAACTGTACCGTACTGCGTCTGGGATAATAACTTCCTAAACATTCAAGGGAGTTTTATTACAGGGCAAGCCTGTTCATTTTCACCCGACAAGAAACTGTTTCCAATAAGTTAATAACAAAAGAACACGCGCTTCAAACCGTACTTCTACAATAAATAAAAATCAGCATGTTCATCAGGAACATGATTTTGTAGCCCTTCACAATGACTAAAATCTGCTCTTTAGACTGCTGCAACTGCAAGCATACCAACCTGGCACTTATTACTTCTTTATTCCCGCACATGAAATTACATTTCGCACACATGTGTCTTTAATGAGTAGATTTCGCCGTAAAATTTTAACAATATTTTGACGCTTAGAATTTATTGGTTTGTGGACGTACGCCATTGCTCATGTTTTTGCTGATCAAACCTGTGTTGGATGACAAATAACGAAAAAACGAACAAGAAAAAAACTGACAAAAATCCTCAGGGATTGCTTTTTTCTATTCTTGTGTGCGTTTTATATATAATTTTTTTCTTGTTCGTTTTTTCGTTTTCTGTCATCCGACACAGGTTTGATCAGCAAAAACATGGGCAATGGCGTACGTCCACAAAACCAATAATTTCTAATTGTAAACTTCCATTACAACAAACATTTAAAAATCTCATTTTGACGCTTGTTTCTTTAATTTTATATGGATTAGACAAGTAAATGTGCGTGTCGTCGTGGTACATAAATATTTTGTTAAATTTCCATGGAAGAATATTTTATGCTGACAAATTGCTTAAAGATGATGTGACGCGTGGACATTTGTAAATATTATCTCATTAAGTCCGTAAACTGTTCGCGGATAAGAGATGGATAAGAATACGCGCTCACGTAAACAACTCTCGGGACGAATAGTGCATGTCTTGCTAATACGCAGCGTATGCGAGTCCAACGAGGGCGATAAAATGGCTGATATTCGTGTAAATATTTCACCAAGAATGCTCATCAATGTTAAAACGGAAACACTGCAGTCTTTGTACTTAACATGGGAAAGAAATTATTGTTATGTAGTTAATAAAACAGATAAAGAAAACTATGCACTAACGTTTTAAATTACCATATTTTCTAGGCACAAAACAAGGTTATCAATAGACTATCGGCTATCTTGTCTGCCTTTGAGAGAAGTTTGGAGTTGCGAGTCAAATAGGATAGTTCGGGACCTCTCGCGCTACTTTGGTGAGAGAGCTTGAGTCGCGCAAATATCACGCAGATTGTTTAAGAATGTCGTTTCTTGCCAACATGTAGAATGAGTGTCGCATCTTCGTCGCAAATACGACTATGAATACCAGCTTAAGTAGTGCTTCTAAACAATAATCTGAGAAAAATAACACTTCAAAAGAATTTTGACAATGCTGCTTTTCCTAGTCGAGTCAATGCGCATGGACGTATTTTATGTGTTCCATAGAGCCAGTGATTTTTTGTGAAAAGAATTTTGCAACAACTTGTTTCAATGCCTTACGTGCACACCTGCAACTCTGGTTCGTGGATATCGGCAGAATATAATAGGGCAGAGGCGTGGCTTATTTGACTGCACCAATCAGAACAAAGTTACCGTGACACACCTCACGTCCGTGATTAGCAGGTGGGACCCTGATATGCCGAAAGTTGAAAACTTCCAATGACTGACCATGAAGCTGAGAAACAGATGTCCACATAAGACATTGAAACAAATTGTTGCAGAATTATTTTCACCAAAAATCACTGGCTCTAGTGCCATGTCATGCAATGACTAGCTTTAAAGTATAACTGCACTGGTTTTTAATCAACAAAATGTTAATACATAGATGACACTTTGATTATAATGGCTGAGTTATGATGGACTAAACACATTTACGTAGTATTAAACACAAGAGTTAACCTACATGCACGTTAGTCTTACTAGCTACAATCGTACATAGAGATAAGCGTGTAAATAACGCAAGTTTTGATATTAAAAAAAGTTAGATCATGTTCAACTTGTACGTAATACTAATACTGTGTATAATGTTTTGCTTATCAAAAGCCCTGAAGTGATATAACGTTGTTGCACAAGAGACTATGTCAACATAGAATTAAAGGTTTTCTTTTTTAATATTATTATTTTTTCGGAGAGCATAAGCTTTTTGTAGGAACTGTTCATATTTATGCTCAAGCGACAAATTAAAGGTTTACAAATATGTAACAATTTAACACTTAACACGTTTAGTAACAATCAAAAACGTATTTAACTATAACAAAAAAAATTACAACTGTAGGTGCAGGTCAGTCTTAATGTTAAAATTGATACACGTAGTAATAGCTTGTAATGTAACATAATGTTACGGGCTTTACCTCATAAATATAAGTAAGTTTAACAAGGATATATTTCACATGAGTTTATTATAATAAGTTTACAATAACAATTTCGTAATATCAACATGACTTTTTTCCATTTTATAGTAAATTTACATACCCATTTAATTGCCATGCTAATAAACTGATGCTATATGTGTTTCTTTACTGCAACTATAATTTTTTTTATAAATACTAAAATTTTTAATATTGTCTGGTACATATCGAAAGTCATAATTCACTGATGAAATAAATCTCTTTGTGCATATTACATATGTAAAATTTCCTTTACGTAAAGGTCGGAAGCCAAACTTGTGATATGATTATGGTGTTGTAATGGTTGTATATAAAAACGACTATTATATATTTGATTTAAGAAAATAATAAAGTCTTGCAAATTATGAAGTGACTATTTTGTATGAATAATCTTCCGTGGCATTTAAATACGATATAATATTATTTAAAAATGTAATTATTGTGATTTATTAAATTTTCTAGACGTCGCCAAATACACTGAGAAAAAAAAATTGGTTGATTCAAACAATATTTGTTTATATATGTGCAAACAACGATGTAGTGTTGTTTTAAACAAACATTTAGTTGACAGCCATTTTTTGTTAGATCAACAAAGCAGTCATGTTATTTCATAATCTCATTTAGTTAAAATAACTAAACCAGATGTTGAAACAATAATTCAACATTGTTGATTTAACAAAATCTGGTGTTCAACATAATATTTCTTTGAATCAACACTATATTGTTGGTTGCACATGTGCAAACAAATGTTTGGTTAACTCAACAAATCCTTTTTCTCAGTGTGTAGCGAAAAAATTTCTTTGGAACGACAGCCAAATTTTCGCCTCTTGTTTCTAGGATTAATATCATAACAAGCCCTCGACGATTATGTTTATGTTTATGATATCTTATATCAATCACTATGTATGTGTTAAGTAAATATTCATTGAGCTCTAGGCTTAAGTATACGGATATCACTCGCCTGCATCGATCTGCAGCCATTCGAGTGCGAGACTTCGGCCAGTGCAGATTATAGAATATGGCGAGTATAGAGAAGCTACCAAACTTAAGGGTAGAGAAAACAGGAACTTTCGAAGAAAATTCTGCTGTCAATGGCAACTTCAGCAAAACTTACGAAGTGCGAAAATCGAAATTGACCCTACCTAGAATATAAACCAGATAGGCTTCGTAGGAGGCGATCAGTCTGACCACTAAACACACCGTTACCCGTCCAGGTATGCTCCACATATTTTGAAATAGGTTGACTTTTAATAACTCAGACGTACTTATCATTAAATAAATTGTTTGACGTGTTGTCATAAATAAATTAAAAGCTGTGTCGGTTCCTGGTTTATTATTTAACTGTTAAAAGACTGTGTATCAGTAATATGTTCAGTGGTTTTAACTTCGTTGTCAGTTTAGCTTAGCATACACGTGCGCTTATCTACGACTTACTTTGAATTAATGCAAACAATTCAAATATTATTTTCTCGGAATCAGTGTATAAAATACACGTGTGGTATAATTAAAATGAAAAAAAATGTGCACTGCAATTATTCTCTGTGTGGTTTAAATCGTAGTAAGTTAGAATTTTATTTTTTTTAGATAATAAATTAAAATTTGTACGTACAAAATATAAGAATTTTCTCTTTACAATTTGCAAAAGAATAGTTATGAATTTTTAAGTAAAACTTTTATTAGTTTATACACGTATTTTTCTAAGATGCATAGTTAACATTTAATTTACTAAGTAAAATTATTTAGTACGTATTTTCAAAATAATACTAAGCATAATGTAAAGCTACTTGTTCAATACAAAGAAACGAGAAAGCTGTGTGAAGTAAAATGAACACGTCACGATTCTTTATTTTTCACGCGTGGTGTTTTAATAATATTTAAAACGTATGCAGAAACGTTTTTTTGGCGTATGGTAGTGCTGCGATACTCAGCACAGTTTTAAATTTAAAAGTTTATGCCTCTGCTGTTGTAGTTCTATTAGAAAAATCGTGTTGTTCAAACCAATAACAATACATAATTTATTATTCTTACGCCAATTTGAATGGAAATATTTGTAAATAGTTTCCTTTCTGAAGAATAATTTACGTTCAGGAAAAAAAATGAATACATGATTACTTCTCAACTACGTGTAAGTTTGTCAAACAAAATATTATTGCAAACAAATAAAGTCGTGTTTCCTTACACTTCGTAACATTAAACAACTTCGCTCAAAATAACCGAAAACGAAAATATATCGTATCTTTAAATCTTCTAGACTCATCACGACGGAACGAAAATTAATTTATTTCAAGAATAATTAAAGTGTCCACACCACCTGCAGACGAAATCGCTTACACTGGAGAAGTATATATCTATCCTCATCGTGTTCGCATCTAGCACCAACGTTGGAACCGACACAAAGTTTGTTTTAATACATTTTTTTTTCGTCACGGGAGTCTGCCAGTTTGCGCAGAACTTGTTAACAAATATTCTCAACACCTTCAAGACCTTCCAGCCGTCTATCGTTTCAAAGACTCAAAGGAAATTGTAATTGCAAAACTTTTCACTGGACAACTTTTCTAATCTACAACTATATTCCAAGTTGTAATCAAACACGGACGGCGTTATTACCGACAGGGTTGTTAAAAGGAAGGGGGACACGTCTCCTTCAATTATTTGCAGATTTCATTATTTTATATATATTTTATTTCGTTTTATTTGTTGCAAAATACAGTTTTATATGATGTTTTTATTTCATGGGTTGTGTGTCTGTTACTAATTGCATGTCTTATAAACGCCTACCGATGTCATAAAACCAAGAAATAATTTAGTCGTGTGCAAAAATTGGTTAGAATTTAATGTCATGCCCGCACCTTCTTAAATATCCTCAGCTCACGAGGCCAATGAATAAAAAAAATAATCACTTACAGAAAACATCGATGGAATTTAGGGTAAAGATCTGTAGTTTTAGTGATTTTAAAAATATTTTATATAACGCGACATGATTTTCATATCGAAGAACCTCTACATTGTTTTGACACAAATATGTCAATAATTATACCTAATTTTTCGGTAGCAATAAACCTAGTAGTTTTTCAGATTTTGCACAGAAACTAATAACAAATATGTTTTGAAAATAATCCGAAATCAGGCAAAATATAACGGTGTATCATTTTGCAAAACGCATACATAGAATAGTGCCTCGCATGACTGCTGTTAGTCTTGAATTTTTTTCAAATCATTCCGTTGAAAAGGTTTCGAGATTTTCGTACCATTGTAAAAAAAATACCTATCGCAGCCTTAAAAGCAGTACGAAGTTGACAAAATGTGTTTGGGTGAATATACGCTTCAAATGCCGGGTCACTAATTACTATACTTCAATACGTTAAATTCCTCGCCGGAGATTAAATAAGTGTTCACTATATAGTATGGTCTGTCAAATAAAACCCACGGCTTCCAACAAAATAACGAGATAATATTGAAGAGATATACATATTTTGATGTTCAGTTTCAAGTAGGTGAGTCAAGAGACTGTGGTCGTCATTGTTGAAAGGTGATATGATGTGCATAGGAATAAAAGTGCGGGGAGGAGTAGAAGATCGCTGTTGAGAGGTGATATGATGTGCTTAGGAATAAAAGTGCGGGGAGGAGTAGAAGATCGCTGTTGAGAGGTGATATGATGTGCATAGGAATAAAAGTGCGGGGAGGAGTAGAAGATCGCTGTTGAGAGGTGATATGATGTGCTTAGGAATAAAAGTGCGGGGAGGAGTAGAAGATCGCTGTTGAGAGGTGATATGATGTGCTTAG
>PNEQ01123004.1:0-16426 GCA_003012365.1 Medauroidea extradentata | reverse complement strand
CGCAGCCCGCTCGCACGACCGTCCTCGGTAACGTTGCGATGATTTCTCTCGCTCAGCGATGGTCTTTTCGCCTGACCCTGTGACCACTACTGTGCATTTCTCAGCTAGCCAATCACAGGCTTGACCCTTGCTTGCTGCCTAATAAGGCGTACAAGTCTGTCTTACAGGCCCCTCCACCACTCACCAACACTACCATACAACTCTAGTGTCAGCCAATGGTTTACAAGGCTCCAAAACGCTTCCTAATATGGCAGAGGCCAAAAAAGAAATAAACATGAGAAAGAATTTGACGCCTCTATCCTTTGACCAAATATGGTATAAATTGGGTACTATTGTTCAAACAAAGCTATGCTGCCATCGCCCTTCAGCCATGTGGCTATTATAAAATTTATAATTCCCTAACTGAAATTTAAATTTCTTATATCGAAACATTATATGCGATTCCTTCCCCCAATACACTGTCACCTTTGGAATTTAATATTAATAAAAAAAAATTACATAAAAATATCCTTTATATAGGCCGATAACACTTAGGCCTGCAATGTTACAACATGTTCGACCAGAGCATCAGCCACCGTGCTGGCTTCTTGATTCAGTATGGGAAGAACGTCTGGTCATTTGGTGAAGTAGTCCTGCACCACCAACAAGTACCGATAGTTTCTCTACATTATTGACAAGGGACCCCAAGATGTAGAGTGCCATTCTCTCGAACGGGGCACCAAAATTGTACTTATGGAGACGACCTCAGGCTCTGACCCTAGGACCTTTCTTTGTAGCACAGTCGTTACACTTTAGAACCACCTGTCAACATCTTCACGGCAATGAAGCCAATAAAACCTCTCTCGAACCTTGATGAGCGTCTTATTAATGCCAAAATGACCGCCTAACACTGAATTATAGAGCTCCTTTTGTAACTCTGGGATCTTGTTCGCTGGGAGGACCAACTGTAGATGTTCATGTCTGCCCTCTGCACTCTCCCAGTTCCGGTAGAGGACACCATTCTTCAGAACAAGTGAATTCCACTGTGCCCAAAATGCCTTAGATGTAGCACTCTATTCAGATAGCTCCTACCATTTTGGCAGGTGGTCCTGCTCTTTCCAATCCAGTATTGGGTACAAGTCCGGGTCATTTCGTTGTTCTTCTCTTATCTTGTCGTCAGTCCAGAAGTACTTCCCACTGGTCATGGATGCCCAAAGCCTTATTGTTCTAACAGAATGCACTCCCCCATTTTTCTCCCCATGCCGTTCACAATGGCGACAGTTGGGGTCACAAGGCCTGCATGATAATGCATCTGCATTATTATGGAAATGACCAGCACTGTGTTGCATATCAAAGTTGTATTCTTGAAGGTGTTGTATCCATCAGGCTATTTATCCTTCGGGATTCTTAAAGTTCAGTAGCCAGCATAGAACAGCATGATCTGTTCGGAAAGTAAAGTGTCTGCCGTATAAGTAGTGGTGGAAATGTGATATGGACTTCACCATTGCCAATAGCTCCCTGCAAGTAACACAATAGTTTCTCTCTGGTTTCTGCAGCACTTTGCTGAAATATTCTAAAGGTTTCTCTACTCCACCTTGAACCTGTGATAGCACAGCACCGATGCCTACATCACTTGCATCTGTGTCCAACATAAACTCGCCTTCATTATCGGGGGAAGCCCAAAATTGGAGGGGACATTAAAACTTCTTTTAATTTTCTGAAAGAGGCTTCACATTCAGTGGTCCACAGAAATTTTCTTTTAGCTTCAGTAAACTGTGTAGTGGCTTGCCAATTGTAGAAAATCCATGTACAAACCTCCAATAACAAGCACAGGGTCAAAGAAAGCTTCTCACCTGTGTCCTGTCTATTGGTTGTGGCCAGTCTTTTATTGCCCTAGTTTTTTTAGGGTCAGTCTGGATTCCATCAGCTGATACCACATGCCCTAGGAAACTAACTTTCTTTTGGAACAGGTGGCACTTCTTGGGAACCAGCTTCAGATTTGCAGCAGCCACTTTCTGGAAGACGGAATCTAATCTGGTAAGGTGTTCTTCAAATGTTTTACCTGTGGCCATGATGTAATCCAAATAAACTTGGCAAACATCTAGAGGTACGATCTTTTCCACTAGTCGTTTAAAGGTAGCAGGGGCATTGCATAGCGCAAACGGCATGATTCTGAACTGCTAAGTTCCTTACCCTGGCACAGAGAAGGCTGTCTTCTCCCCGTCCTTTGGCGCCACCTCACATTGCCAGTAGCTACTCTTCATTTCAAGTGTAGAGAACCATTGTGACCCTGTCATGCCGTACAGTGTGTCATCAATCTGAGGGAAGAGGTAACAGTCCTTTTTGGTCACATTCAGTCTGTGTTAATCCTTGCAAAATCTTGTTGACCCATCTTTCTTCTTAACCAGCGAAACAGATGATGACCAAGGGCTGACCAATGGCTCAATCACTACCAAGTCCTTCATTTCTTTCAAGATGTCACCCACAGTCCCTTGTGTAGCCAGAGGGAGTCATCTTGGGGGTTGCTTGATTGGACTAGCTTCTCCTGTATCAATATGGTGTTGTGCAGTAGATGTTGTGCCAAGATCAAGTGGCCCACATGAGAAAGTTTTCTTGTTTTTGTTAAGAAGTTCTGCAACAGCTTTTTCTTGTCTCCAGTTCAGGTTTTCTCTCGTCCTAGTGAGTAGTTCCTTGAGTGATTCTGGCATAGTCCCATCATGGTTGTCTGACTTGATGGCTCCTTTATCGGTTGTAGTTATTTTGGAGACTTGTTTGCACATACCTATTGTGGCCCCCTGCTCAAGCTGGATTGTCCTGTCTGACAAGTTGACCATTCGAGCTGGTAGATTTCCAGAACCCGGCGAAACCGATGCTCTTGCTAAAACTACCTCATCAGGTAAGCCACTATCCTCTTCCCATATGTTTAACCAGAGCTACACGCTGCACAAAATTGCCTCAACAGCGCGCTGAGGGGACCTGCCCTCAGTACACTCCAGTTGCTTCCAGAACAACAGTGTCTGGAATACTCGGCATTAGTTACTGCCCTAGAGCTGCGCTTCAGAGACAAGTACTTAAGACATGCCCACCATGCCCAATTAAGGAGCCGCACCCAGAGAGCAGAGAATCAACTGCAAGAATTGTGGAAGGGCATTGTGCGACTCGCCCATTTGTCGCTCAAGAGATATCCAAAACAGGCACAAGATATCATAGCAATTGGCTTCTTCGTCGATGCCATCACCGATGTAGAGGTGCGCCAAGCAGTGTGCCTGCCCGCCCCAAGGACTATGCAGGATGCCCTGGCCAGAGCATTGGAGGTTGAATCTGCAACAGGACCATCAACTTGGAATGCTGTGCGGATGGTCGTAGTATTAGTGACGAGAGAGATAACTGAATCGAGAACACCTTGAAGGGAATGCAAATCTTGATACATAGAATCACATTGATTACACCCTGCCCTCGACAACAGGGGAGACCAAGCTGTTGGGAATGTGGAGAATCCGGACACTTGAGAGCCCAGTGTCCACAATGGTTAAAAAAAAAAAAAAGAAACCAAGAGCAGGATGATGCTGCCCGATCTGGCCAACCCTCGGGAACCATGTAAGCACCGGTCTTAAGGGGCTAAGGTCGGTGACTACAGGAGATATGACCCCAGTATTTCTTCAAGTACGTTCAGTAAAAAAATAGTTTAATGCAATCTTAGTGAAAGGCAGTCTGGACAATGTTTGTTGCAACATAGTTGTGGACACTAGAGCAGCCATTACTGTTGCACGACCGGCCAACTCGGGGCCTTCTCCCCAGCAGTCAAAGGGCCATAATTACAGACAAAGCTTTCTGACGACAGTGACAGGCGAGACTACACCAGTGACGGGGAAGAAAAAGGTACAGTTGAAGTTGGGTGACCTCTCCATTGAGCATGAAGTGTACATAGCTGACATTGAAGTTGAATGTTTTTTTGGGCCTGGATGGGTTGCTAAAGTTAAGAGTGCTGTATAGATACTCAGTTGGGAGTACTAAGGGCTGGCAACCGAGAACTAGTAATGATGCCACGAAGTGAACTATCCTCGTCAACGAGCTGTCAAGTGGTCTATTGTGAGAGAACTGTTTTGTCAACATCCAGTGAGACTGTCATCCCGCGCGCTGTTGAGGTAATTTTGTGCGGCATGTACCTATGGTCAAACATATGGGAAGAGGAAGCAGCTTACCTGATGAGGTGGTGGTAGCAAGAGCATTGGTTTCGCCGGGTTCTGGAAACCTACATGTTCGAATGGTCAAAATGTCGGACAGGACAATCCAGCTGTAGGAGGGGGCCACAATAGGTGTGTGCAAACACGTCTCCCAAATAACTACAACTGACGAAGGAGCCATCAAGTCAAACGACCATGATGGGACTATGCCAGAACCGGTCAGACCAACCATTTATGGTCGCTACAATCTCGAACCGGTTTTGATACTCTCACCGTGGAATCTGGCCATCGTAAAAAGCAGGCTTGACAGAAACCCCATTACCATTGTTTGATTCAGACACACTAGATACACAAACATATTGCAGCCCATTTTCTGCCTGACTGGGGATCCCACTAGAGCCTGGTTTAAAGTTTGTTGTCTTCTCTTCGCTGCGTTCAGGTATTGATTCAGCACTGACCTTTTCTTCTCCAGTAACAAGATGGCTACCTTCCTGATGCTGACGAATGTCTTGCCACTCCTTTCTCAGATAATTTATTTGCTGTTGCATGCTACTTTTCACATACTCCAGCGCTTCCTCTACATTGCCTACCTTCTCGTTTACAGCCTCTATTTCCTGGTACACCATTTCTTCTACACTATCTACCTGCTTATTTATAATTTCATTTCCACTGTCTATTTTCTTATCTACATTTTCATTCACACTATATATATTCTTATCTACATTTTCATTCACACTATCTATTTTCTTATCTACACTTTCATTCACACTATATACTTTCTTATCTACATTTTTATTTACACTGTCTTTTGATTGAATTCATTTGGCCACTTAATTGGCCACTCATTACCTCAATGAGGGCCTTAAGTGCTTCTATTTGTTCTGGCATGCTTCATGTAATCATTCACTTTTACAATTGAAATTTAAACACTAACTTTATAAAATGGCTAAATTTAATTAAGTAGCAATTGTATGAAATGATTCAACTAACAGAATTAATTATTTAATTGATTTATATGCCTCTATCCCACTTCTGACACCAGTGTTACAAGTTTAGCAAAAACTTTATATGTGAGAAATTTTCTGAGTTCTTTATTATACAGGTCTTATAATTATAAATAAAAGAGTTAAATTAAGTTATTGATTTACTAGCTCACAAAGCTTACAAACACATACACAAAACAGTAAATTGACTATAACTTTCACAATACCCTTAATTGTGCACACAATTACTACTGTGCCACAGAAACGGTAATTAACTTTAAGAATTAAAGCACAAGAATATTTACCATTAATCAATTAAAGACTACACACCACAATAAAAATTCAGTCATATATCCAATCAACAGTTTCTCAAATAGTGACAATGTACAACCCTACCAGTCCAAAGTGGTGATGGCTCACCATGTGCTGCACAGCATCCTGAGTGCACCGTTGTCTTTCCTCTTGAGGTCTTCGGTTCGACTCCCATCGCCCACTTCCTTGTGGTCTGTCGACCCGCAGCAGCAGTTTTCTTGTTTCGCCCAATACTGCTCCAAAGGTATGTACCTGCAGCCTCACAGTAGACTCTGATGTCACCAAGGTGTCTTCACCAGTCTCTCTCCACAAGCATAGCACCTTCCTCTAGCACGACCAATAGCGAACTCTTCCCAAATCTCTCTTGACAAAATTGTAGGGATTCACCGCATTACAGGGTCTAAAAATAATAGACATTTCATCATGTTTTGGACGTGACTTGAGTCTCGTATGCCGATGCCTATGATGTATCTTGTCGGGATTCCCACTATGAGAGAGTCTGGCTTGTGAGTCATGGGCGAGCTGTCAAGGTGTTTCGACACAGGCCCCAGCCAACCAGCCCTCAGAATTATAGCATGAGACAATATCTTACTTATCTTACACCTAACACTGCTCTGGCCATTAGGGGTAGGCGAAGCTTCAAAATTTTGAAGCTGAATTGAATATTTTCATTATTCAATACCATATTCGAAATAAAATTTTTACCTCGAACTTCGAAAAAATTACTACAATTTTCTGATGGTTATAAGCCATCTTAAAAATTGTTGTTATTTGACCAAAATTTGATGAAGGTGTAGAATTTACGTTATTATAAACTTTCAAAGATTTTATTTGATACTAACCACACACATTGGCTGGTGGACCATACAAACATAACCTTAATAGTGTACATACAAAGCAGCCAAAACGGCCAAAACTAAACCATCAACAATTAATTTCAAACAATAGGAAAACCACATCTTTAAATAATTTTCATTTAGAGCCAGAGATGTTTTATCTTTGAAACATTCTTTAAATGCTGCTAATTTTTATAGCAACATCTGCTATATCGATTTGTGCCTAAATACAACTTACAGTGATTATTGCAGATTAGGCAGCAGAAAATTTTTAAACTAAATGGTTGTGAAATTGCACTCAATGCAATGCAAGCCATATCAATGAAATTATAAAGGAAACAAATAGTCTAGGCTGTGTCTATGGTTTACATCAAGTGCGCCATTTCGAGTGGCCTCAGTAGGAAGCCATACAGCCAACAGCCACCGTGTCATAGCACATGCACAAAGGGAATGGACCAGTGCAGTGTATAATTATTTATGCACTTCAAAGTAATAATTTTAATTTATGCAACACGAGAGGTGGATCAGTAAAAAACAAATGTAATGCTGCTGGCCCACTAACACTTTTGCAAGTTAAGTTGTGTGTCGATCACGTAATGATCATGGCCATATTGCGACCACGTTCAGAGGTGCGGTATTCAGGCGAAATCAGTAGGCACTTATGGAAACTACTTTGGATCCACTCGATAGAAAGTAAATGAGTCGGAAAGGACATGCGATAAATTTAAACCGGGCCTCTAGATCTCAAATTGTTCAACTCTATCCCGTAGCCGGATCAACATAAATCTACCCTGCTGGGAAAATGTGTAGATAGCAGCAAGCAGACGATACAAAGGAAAGTGCGTGTAAAATGTAAACAAACACTCGCACATGTGTAAATAATACAAAATATATTGTAAGGCGGTTTGAATGCATGTTCACGGAAAATATGATGTCGGATTGTATTATTTTTATTGAAAAAGAAGTCTGAAGCAGTTTATCAAGTAAAAATATAGCCAAAGTACGTATTTCAGGTATGGAATAAATTATTATTACTAGTATGAAATTTTAATGCTATATGCGTATATTATACCAGCACAAAATGATATTCAGCACTGTTTTGACCTAGTGTAATAACACGAGTCTGCCAGATTGGCGACTGAAACTACCGCTTCTGCAGTGAGTTAGATCCAGTCACGTGACCAATGCTACCCAGCAGGAATATTCCAAGTAGGTTTCCATAAGCGCCTCGTGAATACAAAGTAACGAATGTTACTACGTAGAAGTAGACAACCTGGAAAACTATTTTGGCAATTTCCTCAAATCAACTAATGGAGCCAAGCACTTCAGATCTGAATACTGGGCCACCTGCCAAAAAATCCAGGAGCAGTATTTGGTTATTTTTTACTAAAAGTGTTAGCGCCTGAGCTGTATAAAAAAGCAACACGTAAAATATGCAAGAAAATATTCAAAATTCCAACAGGTACTTCATAAATTAATAAAAAAAGATATATTATTTTGGGGTCTGTTAAGTTGTATAAAACCAACTGAATTTTTTTGGGATTTTGGGATTCTTTTAGGTACCACTACAACCCTACAGAATCATCTGAAACAACATCCTGAGCAATTACATAAATAATTACAGACAAAATCTTTTTTGCAAATCACTACAAAACTTTAATTTTTTACTCAACTTAGAATTCGTGAATATTTCAACATATTCGCTTCGAATTCGCTTCAAAATGAAATTTTCATATTTGCTCACCCCTACTGGCCATCAATATTATGGGCGCAGTTTTATATACCAAGCATATGATTCTACGTTTACTCGATGTAACATACATGAAATAATACTTGAAAATGGAGCAGAAGAGGAGACTTATCCATGTTGTGTTGCTACATTGTGCATGTAAATTTTGTCACACAACATTTACCCACTTAACATTACTATCTTCAATTTAGCCCAGGATTCACGTGGTGTTTTTATACAGACATTTCTGGACACTTTACATTTTCTATGCCTATATTATGATGAAACACCTATTGAAATTTGTCATCACTTTTGAACATTAAACATATGCCTAATTCATATACATACTCACATACACCAGAAAGAATATAGTTAAATGTGGTCAAACAAAAAAAAACATACTATAGGTTGTTAGGAATGAATTGAGCACTTTTAAAATCAACTTAAAAGAAATTGCTGGCCATTATTGCACTTCCTTAAATATTAGCAATTGTCACCAGTTTGAACAACATATACTATCTTTCAGGTTAAAAAAATTATTCTTGCAAAAGCAGCATTAGTGTCAATCACGAACTGTTTCCTGACAATGCTACACCTGCTCAAGGAAGTAATGTCTCTCTGCTGCAACATACAGCTATGGTGACTAGTGGTTTATCAACAGCATGACTAACTCTTTGTAGTCATATAGAGAAACATTTTGTGTTCACTCAAATTGAGCTAAATTCCATTGGTCTGCTTCATCACAAATCAGATAAAGTGTTTCTTCAGCCATTTTAGGTAAGAATTCCATGTTGGAGTGTAAATTACTCAACCTTGATAAGTAATGTTCTTGAAGTTAGTTACAGTTACATCACTATCCGACTTCATGCCTCTTTATTTACACTGACATCATTAAACACAACCAAAATATTGCACGTTTTACATTTCCATCCATATGTATCATAACTTTTCACACTTAATTAAAATGTTTTTATGAAAGCGCTTTTATAACAAAAAATTAACAACTGAAGTCAATAGAGATTGTATGCAATAGTGTAGTTGCATAAAGATGATAATGGTGCGCTGTAGAGCAACAAAAAAGGCAATACGGAAGAATGACGTCACGTGAAGTATAACAAAACATCAAAATTTGCACATCCACGTAACGTGAATGTGTTAGTTATTTTTAATTATTGCGTAAAAGTATGCACAATTCATAATTTTGATCATTATCATACACAAAGTCTGAATGAACAGAAGTATGTACAGAATAAATCCAGTATACTGGAGCATAGTACACCGCAAATTTAGTCATAACATGGTGTAAACCACGTCTCCGACCCAAAATAAATAAATTAATTAAAAGTGTGAGGTCAGCTAGCTATGTTATGTCAGACTGGCTGTCGGAATGTACAAAAGAGGGGCAAAGGGAGCTGGGTCCTTGTGTCGGTGCTAGACGTTATCTTTTAGTAAATACTAACGAGGGGAGGAAATAAATAGCATTTCAAATAGCGCAGAAAGAGAAGATGTTGTTGGAAGTGAATTATTGCATCCTTAATTGACTGATTATTTTTATGAATCCTGTTTTTTTAGCACCCTGTGCTATGCCACAGGAACTAGAGGATTATTCTATATCTCATAAACTAAACATTTACACTTAACAGAAATGTGCTGCATTAGTATGCCAAACAAAAAAGGCCCACGTTTTTAAAGAAAGAATTACATATACAGTCAGGCATCGAGTTATGTAAGCCACAACTTATGTAAATTCACAGTTATGTAATTTTCTGACTAAGATGCGTTGACATGCAAAACGCAGGATGAGGTGGGAGCTGATAGAAAAATAGCTCACACAGCACACGTTTCATACTCGCCATTTCTCTCTCTACGTCTATCTTCTCTGCTTTTTTTTTATCCTGCAGACAGCAGTATCACTTCTTACCTAACATGCAGAAGTGCTCGGTGCATCTGTAGGGTGTCAGAGGGGAGGGTAGCCTACCGTAGACACCGGGTTAGAGCGGCTACCAGTGGTGCCTAAAAATGTTTAATTAGTAGTTCCTGCTATGGCAAATGGAAAGTTGAGATGCATCCCTGCATAGGGTTTACGACCACAATAATATTTCTACAGATATTGTTTGTTCACCGGTAAAATGTTAGCTAAGCATAAGTATGACTACTCGAACCAGCCAGTAAGAAACATGAAAATTTGCTTAAAAATTATGAAAAAAGACGAGGACAGTCATGATAGACATAGTTTTCAAGAAAAGAAACTACACTGTTTCAGCTAAAAAGTCAATTAACAAACATTTAGTTAGTTTATAAATAGTCAAAACCATTGCATTTACTGTCTTGAAAAAATTGGCCAACACAGTGAAAATCATTTTAAACAAAACTACCTAACAGGTTTTTGATGGCTCCTCTCGTTTAGCTTCAAAAATAATTTATTGCAAAAACAGTAACAACAAGAAAGCATCAAGTGGTTTGTAATTCTAGAAGTGTTTGAATGTTAACAATAAGAAACCAGCAAATGTAGGCATGGCAAGCTAAATTCCTTACCTCCTAGCAGAAGTAATTGAGGAAGGTGGATACTTGTGTAAGCAAATATTCAACATCGATGAAACTGCTCTGTTTAGGAAGTGGAGGTCAGTTGTAATGCATCCTGAAACTTTAAACTTAAACCAATTGCATTTTATCATTCCTAGAACCCACTGGCATTTACAAAAATGTACCCTAGTAAGCTACCAGTAACCAGGAAATATAACATCACGGTCTGGACTACATGCACGCTGTTTGGAGATTGGTTTAGTAATAATTTGGTTTCCGAGGTAAAGGAATACTGAGCTAAGAACTAAATCACATTTAAAGTGCGGCTTCTATTGGATAATGCACCTAGGCACCCAGTAGAATTAGATTACTTTCATCTAAAAGCATGCTGGTAAATTAGCAAACATAAATTACACAGGCTTAATCATCAGAGATATGACTGGCGCTGGTCATGCACAGGCATCATCTGTGCTGTGCTTAGTGCATGTGATCATGTACGAGTGAGTGCCATGGCAGTCTAGCCATGTACAGCGTTGCCAACTCCAGCCGGGCCGGCCCGGCACACACGCAGATTATCTCACTGTTGTCACGGGCACCCCGCATTTAACACAAAATTTTGTAAAACACTGCACATGTTACAAGGGTATTTGCAGTATTTGTTTTGTTGTATGAACATTTTATTTATTGCTTTAGGTTGTACAAACATACTCATTTTCTAAAACGTAACACTTAAACATATAAGTTTCTACTGAAGTTGCATTCAAGTACAGTACATACGATCGACTTACGGAAAAATTGAGTTATCTAGTAACCCTTACGTAAGTTGGCGTTTTACTGTATTTTAATGATTATTCCCAGTATGGGCCCTATTTACTCATTTGAACATTCCCCATTAAAACTGTAAGTTAATGCTGAATTTGTTCGTAATTTCATTTTTGTGCTGCAGACCTGTTAGGTCGTGTGCAGTATCAAGGGGTAAAGAAGGAAAAGTCTTGCAGTGTGTGCAAGAGGGGTGAAAGGGCAGAAGCGGAATGCCTAGTCATTCAGCAATGAAAGGGAAGGGAACTGCAGAGTTAAAGTTTCTTATGATCACAATAAATAAGCTGTGCATAACTTTCTGAAAGCAGTTTAAATGGACTGTCTTATAGACAAAATGTAATTTACCATACAATTATGTAGATATTATCGCAAAGCAATACTATAAAAAATTTCATTACCAAACATACTCTTATTTATTGTGGATTCTGGATGTATAATAGCTCCGTACTAAACAAATTTTGAAGTTTATATATATTTCTTACATAACAAAAGAAAAAAAATTCCCAGCTTATAAAAGTAATTTTTGGTATAAAAATGTGATGTTACACATAAGTATTACTTATTTTGGCCCTATAGTACACATATCAGAAATTTTATCAATATTAAATTTCCCCTTAACATAGCAGTGTTCTCCATTAGAACCATTATTTTCATAAGCTTTTAACGCTGAAACCGCAAGTGTTGTTACTTGCTATTCAAAATAATACACTCTCAAGGCCTCACTGTTAAAGGACCATAAAACCCTCACATCTCACCTCAAAAACTAATTTTCTGACATTTTTAGTGCGTGATTTTGACTTAATTTTTTGCATATTGATTTTGGGCTATTTAAAGTATAATTTTAGAGATTAATTTTACCCATTACAGTAGAGCCCTGACTTAATGAACACGGGAAAACAAAAACAGTGACATAAAGAAAGGATTTTTTGAAACTTAAAAAAAAAAATCAAAATGTAACAAAGAACAAGTATCTTTGACAAAATGTTCTATTTAATTTATGAAAGTCTATTGAAAACACATTCACTAGCTGCAACATATACTTATCTTCCTGTCGAGTCTTAAACCATCCCTTGAGAAATAAAAACAAAGTTGAAAGTTGTTGAAAAATTAGGCAGCAGAAGTGACTTCGAATTGAGCACATGCGGTCGAGCAAGCGATGCTGTATTGCATCACAAGCGCGTATCTAAATCCTTCCACATGAGCAAAGAGCACCATGAACTGGTGGCTGGTGGGTGAATGAGTATCTAGGTACGCAGTCTACACAGCGTGGCGGTGGACATCACGGAAATTACACGCAGATAGTGGTTCATATCTCTGTTAGAATGTGCAACAGTGCTCTCTACCAAATAATTATATTACTGCTAGACTGTAATGGTGTCCCACATGATTATTTACTGTAATGTACCATAATAAAACCAGAGTACCTATCAAAAATACGTAATTATACTATTTCCACAGCCTTTAAAAAATGAATTTACTACCACAAACGTAAATAATGTGCTTCACAAACGCTAAACACAAGAAATAGTTAAAGTACGCTGTATTTTAGTGAGCAGTAACTCGTTTGGTGACCGAGTAGGCTGCTTATAAACTACAGCGGCCACCGCCACCTCACTTAATTATTTATTATTTTACCATTTTGGTCTTGCAAACTTTTAAATCTGTTTTCATTGCAATTTTCTACCAACATTATTCATGAAAATTACCTCAAATTTGCTGGAGGATCGAGAGAGAGAGACAGAAAGATAGAAGACACTGCAGTGTTAGTCATCACTTCTCATAATTGATGGCATGTGCGCGGCCTAACTCAGGAGTCGCATGCCAACATGCATTCCAATTAAGTGATTTTACAGACCTTTTTTTTTTTTTCACAGCTATGGCTTACCAATCAATAGAAACTGCAGCATGTTATTGTTGTTGGCGAACTATATTTTTTTTTAATTGCCTTAAATTCTGATGAAACATTTGCGAGGATTTAACTAATTTTGAGGGTGGAGATTGTTTAAAAAAATATAAATTTGTATTTAACGAAACATTAATGCAGAGTAAACATTTTCGAGTTCCTGAGAAATTTTCTTAAATTGGGGTTTTGCTGTGTGCTAAGAAGCTTATGATGTTAATTTGATACGTAAAGCATTAGGACGACTACTGTATGCATACAAGTCGCAAAATTCTATATATATATAACTCTGTATACCGGTTATAAAGAAGGCAAACCATATCACCCGACCAAAAATAAATAAATTAATTAATGAGGTAAATTTGTGAAGTCGTCAGGTGGGCGTTTCGGAAGTAAAGGAGAGGGTCATTACATGGGTGCCCCTTGTTAAATTTTCGTGAACAAGGAAGACGGGAGGAAAGAACAAGTGTTTTGACTATCAAAGAGAGAGGTTGGTGTTGACTGAGAGTTGTTGCAGCCTACATCTATATATTGATTTTCTAAATGATATTTTGTTTGCGGACAGTGCAATGTTGCAGATACAAACTGCTTATTCTATAGCTTACGAACAAAAAATACACAGAACAGAAAAGCACTTCTCTAGTATGACAAATAAATTATTGGATTTTTTAAAATAAAAGAACAATAAATGTAAGTGATTGCTATTTCCAGTATTTACCCTATTTATTCATTCAAACATTCCACATTACCATAAATTAATGTCTATTTTTTTACCATCAGTCCCAGTGCTTAAGCCTGCGAGGAAGTGTGGATTGACAAGAGGCGAAGCAGGAAATATCTAGAGGTGTGTGGAAGAGGGGGTTATCTCACCTACTTTCCTCCCCCCCCCCATAGTTAGTAACTGACCATGTGACAGAGAAAGAAGATAACGTGGCAGTAAATAAAGCACCGCCAGTCACCACTACCCCGGGATGCAAAAACAACTCAAGTTCAATGTTTCCACAGCACCCATATTTTATTTACTCTTAATACAAACAAACAAAAGGCAGGTCATACATGGGTAAACACAGTGTGTTCAAACACTAAATAGAGTAATGCACTAATGTATTTTCAATCTTTGCAGAAAAATGTTCAATGGCCTCATTTTGATGTGAACCTATTGTACGTGTTTTACTGTGAGGTTGTAAACACATCCCAGCCAAGTGACCCGGAAACAGGAAAATCTTTTTGTGACCATGCAACCTTTAATCAAGGAGTGGGGAATCTAGTACTTCTAGACTCCATGACGAATACACTCACAACAGCACTTGGAGGAATAACTGCAACTTTGCCTGGAAAACACTATTTGTGTCTCTGTATCTCCTGAATGTTGATATGTCGAAATTGTGAAATTTTACTTTGGCCACTTTCGGCATAACATGGTTATGCTATAATGCAGGTATTCGTTATGTATTTCAGTGAATATTTTCATCCATAGCTACTGCAGGAATAGCAATCTAATATTTTCAAAACTGAAGTTGTTACAACTGTTAGGATGTCAGAAATGATTGTTTATATTCCCACAGCTGTTCATGTTGTTGATGCCGAGATGCATATCTATAGTAAAAATAATACTTACAGAATGTTAAAAACATGATAGAAGCAATAAATTTTCCAACCCAAATTACAAGAAAATATATTTCTTTCCCTGTGACTATAATAAATTATGATTTTCGTTACCCAGGCAAGTGTACTTTGTTGTAAATTTGTGAAATTGTTAAATATTGTGAGACATTGCACATACAAGTATATTTTGCGACGTTACGAATTTCATCATGGATTACCACAAAATTGTGACGAAAACGACACCATACCTTCTCATGATTTGAGACACAGACCTGAAGAGCCTAAAAGCTTTGTGGGTTCCTTTTACATTCTCACACAAACAGTGTGTACTGTATAGCGCAGTATGAGGATCATGAAGTTTTCACAGGGAAGTAATACCTGTATAGCTAAGGTAACGACCACAAACAACTCCAGGACTCTGCTGTCCTTTACTTCTAATTGGCATTGTGAAGAGTTGAGAAGCTAATATAAAGAAATTTCTTTCCATTATTGTAAATCAGTGCATGTATGTGAATACCGAAACTGTTAAAGAGTTTTATTTTTCTTTCCAGATTGTGTGAACACATGCAAATGTAAGCATCTGTTTGGGTGGCTAACAATAAGAGAGCAATGTGGTGGCAGCCCCGGTGAGCATCATGTGCACATTAACTTCCACCCAGTCCTTTAGAAGCATTTCAAACATGCACATGTGTTTGTCATCAGTGGGTCATTAAAGTTGACTTAAACTGACTTGTAATTCTGTAAAAGTAATTCATCCAGATCTTACCTTTGGTCATTGTTTACAACATCATTACTAAGTTCTTTGGGCGCAAGACTTAAAAATTACACATATCAGCTGGAGAGCCCTTATATTTCACAAAGCTCATGGTACTCAATTTTAACTTTTGTTACTCTCTACTTTTGTAAATCAATTGGTATTAAGGGCGGACTCCATCCCTTCGCAGGCAGTACAGCTGGATAGGGATTTCAATGTTAAACTATATTTGCGGTATCTCAGTCAGTTTTAAAGATATCATCTTAGAATAAGGGCCACATTGTAGAATTCGTAGCCTAAAATATTGCTATTGAGCAAAATTGTGCAATTTAAAGTTCTAACTGTTTTTTAAGGTGAAATCAAACTTTTAAATGCTCACAGAATGCAGGCTACTAGTTATATCCCTTGACTCGTTCAATCACACTAAAGTTCGAGCTCAGCTGTTTAATAAAGTCCGCGGCGATGATGTTCTAGCTCTTAAAACAAAGGAGCTAGGCCTGATTTTGCACTTATGCGTGGTCCGACATACAACGTGTAACCCGGGCTAGCGGACATGCTGCTGAAGCGAGGGAGTGAAAGGAGGGAACGTTGCCTGCCACCTCATCCCTCCTCCGCTGGCAAGCGGTCAGAGTAGCTGAAGGGGGGCAGCAAGGGGGAGCAGGTTGACTGATGTCCCTTTTGTCACGTTTAGGTCCATTTATACCATCGCTGTTTCTAACTTCGCGCTTGGAGTTTAGCTGGGCAATTGCTATGAAAACTGGCTAATAAAGTTTCAAGGAAATTAGTGCCCACTGGTGAGTGG
>PNEQ01123003.1:0-16425 GCA_003012365.1 Medauroidea extradentata | reverse complement strand
GGACATATAAAATCATGGAGCAGGGGTATAGAAGTACATAAGGAAGGGGAACAGAAAATTGTAGGAGAGGATCACAAAAATGTGGGGCAGAGACATTAAACAACATGGAGCAGAGGTACAGAAATATGTAGGGTAGGACCACTAAAAATATAGGGCAGGGTCATTAAAATATTGCAGCAAAGATACAGAAATATGTAAATTAGGAGAACAGAAAGTTGTAGGGTAGGAGAACAGAAAGTTGTAGGATAGGATAACTAAAAATGGGTAGGAACATTAATATTCTTGGAGCAGAAGTACAGTAATATGTAGGGTATGAGAACAAAGTTGTAGGGTAGGACCACTAAAAACGTTAAGCAGGGACATTAAAATCATGACACAGAGGTGCAGGAATATGTAGGGTAGGACTACCAAAAATGTGGGGCAATGTCATCAAAATCTTAGAGCAAAGGTAGGCCTACAGAACTATGTAGGGTAGGTGAACAGAAAGTTGTAGGGTAGGACCACTAAATATGTTGGGTACAGACATTAAAAACCTTGGAGCAGATGGACAGAAATATGTAGGATAGGTGAACAGAAAATTGTAGGGTAAGTCCACTAAAAAAGTTGGAGGCAGTAACATTAAAAACATGGGGCAAGGGCGCTACAAATTATTGGGTACCTAATAAAATGCTGACACGAACATTCAATGAATCATTATATTATTAACCTTTAGTAGCACACATTAAAAAAAAAATGTGCCCGTGTAAGCTAACAAAACCACAAAAATCAATCGCCTACAATTAACAAAATGTTACAACATTACATACGAAAAAATTAGCCAGCCTCTAATGTTCGTCAGCAGCAAAGTTGTTTAGACCTACCTAACTGAATTGTCTCTGACTAAGTAGCCTATTGTGAAACTACACTAGTATGAACATTCCTAGAAAAATTTACAAAGACGATTTTAATACATGCATCATAACTTCGTACGTTGTATTAATCTTTGCACTGTGTATTGAAGAATGAATGTTAACAAATCGCAAGGCCCGTTAAAAACGTATTTTTCCGCTATGGGTATTAAATTCTTTCGTCTCCAATGCTATTAGTTTGTGTGGGAAGTCCTGCGATCTCTTGTTTTCCATTCTTTAGGCCTAAACTGTATTTATTAACGTAATTACGAAAATACGTCGGGAAACTAAGCTGAGTTCTCAATGCTAAACTTTCAAAACAAACTTTCGCGGGTGTTTTTCAAAACAACATGCTTGTTTACTGCCAGATGTTGTTCGGGTGGTCATAGCAACTTGCAACTGCCCGTCCTGCCATTTCGCTGCCAGCGAAAAATGGCACTTGCCCTCGGCTGGTAAAACTGGCAGACCACGCGAACAAACCTCTTGTTTATTAAAATTTCTAAATACTTCTGCTAGTTCCGCCATCACATCAACGCAATTTTTTTTCTCGCTCCTCCGTGAGTTGTCAACTTTTTTTCACTGGGTTGACCTGGGTCACCTTGACCCAACTCTTCCAGCTCTTGAGAGAGGCCGAGTTGTAACTAAATTTCCCTAGTGTTTGATACAGTTTGATACAAATTTTTCTGCTTGTGTCTATCCTGCGTTAATGTAGTTTACTAACAACCCTCTGTCGTCATTGTTAACAAGTATTAATAGGTTAAGTCAAATCAAAAGTTCAAGTTATTGGTCAAGTAAGGAGAAAATAAATGAGTTTTTTTTTGTTTAAAATTACGTGCATGTGTGATTTGTAAACATGATTTAAATTTTTATGTGTTCTCTGAAGTTACGGATTAAATCAGTTTGCCTTCTGAAGTTTACTGAGTATTTGTGTTATATTTTTAGCATTTCGAAATTCTCGAAAACGTTAATTTGTAGTTATTAAGGAATTTACTTTTTTTAGAAACTTAAGTTCGTTAATTAATTTTTCTATGTAATGTAGTTTTATTTATAGTCTATTCTAGTTTTTATTAAGTTACTTTCCTCTCTACTTGAGTCCCCCCCCACTTTTTTTCTGTGATTTTACTCGTAACATTTACAAGTTCGTTTCAAGACACTTTTTTTGGCCTCGAATATTAAAAAATTAATCAAAATGGTGGTGAAGTGAAAGAGAGTTACTTTAAAAATAGGATCTTAAGAGCCAGTGAGTGTTAAGTGAGAAGGGACAACACTACACCTGGGGTTCGAACCTAAGACATGTCACACTGTAGACTGGCGTCTAATGGACTATGCTACAGAGCCAGCAACCAGATTAGGCACCTGGCTGAGCAGACTTGTTAGGCATCAGTTGACTAGAGCCTATGTGCTAATTGTAAGGTATTACTAAAAAATGCTGACACACTTTCAGCTTTGAAACTGTCTTAAAAAATATTTTTTTATGCCTAATCCAATAAAGTCTATTTTATAACAATAGAATGTAGGACAGAATACTTTTTGTAGACTGATTCATAGCTGAAGTTTTTTTATAGATGTGTAACTATTGGCTTTGGCCTATACTCCAGTGATTTGGAAATCAGGAATGGTTTTGTAGAGAGAGGAGTAGGATGGAGCAGCGAGAGCAATTAGAGGGAGCTGGGGAGAAAGTTGGGGGTTAAAAATTAAAGATAATAGAAGGGACTGGAAACAGGGATAAGGTTTTTTTTTGGGAGACAAGGTGAGCTGTTTGAAATAGGGTAATTCAAAAGCTGATATTAAAAACCTTCATAGGCCTATTTTATTTCCTCTTTTACAACTCATGTTAATATTTAACAACAATTCCAAAGACATGACACATCTATGTAAAATTTCAAACCCCCCCCCCCTTTTTTTTTCTTTTTTTAGGTGCTACGTATTATCAGGAAACACAGTCTTGTTCACAGATCAAGTCTACATGACACTTTAATCATCCGTACAACTTTTGAAACTTTAAACTCTCTAGGTAACAATTTCATTTCCTTCAATTGATTGACCTTGACCATCTGATATTGCAAATCTGTTGGCGAAGAATGCAATTCTAGCGAGTAGAGACGTTGAATTGGTCCGATTCTTTCCCCTTCATGTGTTTTCAGTTTGACCACGCGAGTGATGCCCTCTGCTCCTGGATACACTTCCAGTACTATAGCCAGAGGCCAGCTGATTCGTTTTGAGTTGTCTGAACCTATCAACACCACATCTCCCACCTTAATGTTTGTGGTGCAGCGCTGTCCATGGTGAACCAAAAGACTCAAATATTCTTTTCAAAGTTTTTGTCGTAGGTCTTCCCTCAGTGTTTGTAAAAACTTGCATCGTTTACCGTAGCTTTTGTGATCTACGTAATCAAAATCTGTTGGAATTTCTTGTAGAAAAATTGCTGGAAACAAGGGTTTTAGTTCCACATAGGTGTCGGACAGGTTTATCAGGCCTCAAGTTGGTGGTCGCTTCACAATCGCAAAGTATAGTGTATAATTCTTTATAGGATACAGATGGTTTTCCCAGGGTTCTTCTCAAAAGTTCCTACACTGTTCTGATGAGCCTTTCCCACCAACCACCCCACCACACTGCTGTAAGTGGGATGAATTTCCAAGTTATTCACCTGACTGCAGAATCTGCAACTATCTCCTCCCAGTTTAATGCTTGTAGTGCATTCAAATTTGTTACCTAAACTCCTCAGAGTTACATAAAAAATACCATGTAAATGTTTACCGGTTTCTACTCCACCAAACAGATTGTGTCTTAAAGTTTCTTCTCGAACCTTCTTCAACCGAAGTTCTTGTATACAATCCTTTGTTATATACAATCTTTGTGACCCAGTGTCAAGCGACACTTTCGCTACCTAACAGACCTATTAGAAGATACCTTTACTACTAATGTTTGTAATTAGGTATGGTTCTTTTGTTGAGATAGTAAGTTTTCAGTTCTATTACTATTAGTATTATCAGGTTGTGTATTATACAACATTGTCTCACACATAATGGTGTAGTGACCTTTACAACAGACCAAACACTAACTGTAATTTTGCAGTTTCCGGTTCAGTGACCTTGTTTAAGACAATGGAAATAATATGTTGCCTTCTTTCTCAAAATTTGATGTTTTTGTTCAAAAGTTAGGTTTATAGCCTTTAAATGCTCTTGAGATGGGTGATGTATTTTGTCGCACCAAACACATGCTTTTCCACTTTTATCTCCCCCAGAGAAAATTACTGCTGCTGTGGGTAGTTTTTCTCTAGCTAAGGGTCAAGAAAAAAGTAGTGCGTGAAAGCAAAATACACTCTTCGCTCTCTACTTCCTGTCTGATGAATTTTAAAATTATCTCCAAATAACTTATCACCAGTTTTACAGCTTTGTGACATGCCAGACATTTTCCAGGATCTCAGGATATCATCTGGTAGGGCTGATTCTATGAGAGGATAAAGCATAGCAGCATATTTATCACATGTAACACCTAATGATTCCAAAGTCCTTAACTGTGTTTCCAGTTTGTCAAACAGACTGCCTAAGTGAAGATCATCTGACGTGGTGGATTTTTGTAAAACCAGTTGTAATAATTCCCAAACATATATTTCAATTAATAATTCATCCTTTGCAAATCGTGATTTTAACATATCTGTAGCCTTATGATAATTTGAGGTTGAGGGTGGAAAACGGTTCACCAGTGCTCTAACATATGAACCGGGTGTCATGGATTGGTACAGACACTGAAATTTATCTTCCTCCCCCAAGTCGTTTTAGTGAATTTTTTTGAACTGTCCTGAAAATGCAATTGAATTACGTACATCACCATCAAAATATCTCAGCTCAAGCTTGGGAAGTCGTAAATTAAATTTATTTTTAGGCACTGAGCTTGCTATAATATGGCTATTTGCCTTGCAATTACTAGCTAAAGAAATAAAGGAAACAATTTCGCACCAGTTTTTTAAGAATAACAATCTTTTGTGGTACCTTTTTGCGAGGTCGTATTCTTCTGTTTAATTTTACTAGAGTCACAGGCATACGAAATCTCTAGGATTTTTTCATCAATTCAAAACAGTCTGTCTGCTTTGTCTTCAAGTATCTTGAAACTGGTTGAACTCTCTTCTGTAGCTGTTAGTTCTGCACTTAATAGATGCTCCAGTTCATCGCTTGAATGAGTAGGCTAAATAATTGGCGTAATTGTGTACGTTCGCTTTTCAGTCTTTTAATTTCTGCCATAATCAGGTGTCCTGTTGTGGTCATGTTCGAAATAAGTCAATTCAATAGCTAATCTTTTAAAACTTTCATATTTATTTCCTTTTTTTCAACCCCAGTTAATATTTAATAGCAATTCCAAAGACTTGCACAAGACGTGACACCTCTATGTAACATTTCAAACAATGGCAGAGTAAAGATAACAATAATAAACTGTGGGAATGTCAAGAACAGATTCATTCTAGTGCTGGATGATGGTTACAGGGCCGATGGAAAAAGGGGTGGTATAATAGTATGTTTAAGGGAGGGTTTGAAGTTGTGTGCAATGTGCGAATGATGGATCTGACAATAAGAGGAAGATGTTGGACCTCTAAATGGTTGGCAGTGTCTAGGCCGCCAGGACAGTGATGGGCGGCAGTTGAGACAGTGATGGAAAGGGGCAACAGACTGAGGGACAGACATTGAGTTGCAGTGGCAGGAAACTTCAGTGTAAAGGAATACCATTGCTAACTGGTAAAGATTGTTTGACTGTAATAACTGACAAGGCGAAAGCAACAGTGAGGCTGAGTGCTTATGTGTTTGAGAGGACAGAAATAGGATATTGGCTTTTCTGTGTGACACATGAAATAATGTTAAGTTTTTAATTTTTGTGCAGATGTTCTAGGTATGGAAGGAATGATGGATGCTTCTGCTACCACGGCTTTCCTGCAGTGTCGCACAGTTAGAATAGGATCGTACAAAGTAGTTCCCCGGGAACCAGTGGTCATATCACCTCTAGGTATCAGAATATCTGTTCCATGCATAGATGATGGTAAGAATCAATCACGCAGAAACAGAAAGAGCTGGTGGTACTTTAACGTAGTCTAACTTATTGAAATTATTGTTGGCAGTTTGTGATATGTGATTGTTTTGTTGCCTATAATGCTCCCCACTGCTGCACTACAGAGACTGAGTGTATACCAATTACACTCGACATGAAGGAAATAGTGAAGGCACTGATCTACTTTGGACGTGGTCGTGGAATCCCAGTAATCTTCCTTTACACAGAGCCGTATGTGGGTCCAAGATTGCGGACCACCCTCAACATGACAGACAGTCAGAGGGCATACTTCGATCCAATGAGTTCAGGTTATTATTGTATTTTAAATGTACCTGCTATTGTAATGATGATTGGCTATTAAAAGGATTAGTTAGTGAGTTACTATTTTAAATAATTTTAACAATTATTGCTAGTCTAAAACAGTTATAGTAAGTAGCTTTGTTAGTCTAGGCTGGACATACATGTATAGGATGTCTAATCTTTAAGATAATTATGCACAATCCTCTTTTTGCAGATGATCTGGCCCTTGCACTCACTGATGATTACAAACTGTATAATATGAGATTGAGTAATTATTCTACTAATATTAAAGACTTGTGTACTGCAAATGGTATAAGTGTAAACAACCAAAAAATGGTTAATATTTTGTTTACTAATAGTCGTTTTAACATGGGTATCTCATGGGTAAAGTTTTTAAGTATTTTTATTTACTCCAGATTGGATTGGAATTCATATGTGAACAGTATTGAAAGGAAAATATATGTCAGGGTATATTTACAGTAAGAATATTTTCTCACTGTCTCTTTGTTAATGCTTTAAAGATAGTTTATTATTATTATTTTTTTTCTACTGCCAAAACTATTGGGCTCTTGGCCTTTATTTACAATTCATCACATTTGAATTTGGGGAAGCCCTTCCGACCCTTGGGTTCCTTGGGGCTTGGACAGATGTGTGGATGGGAACGGGATCAGCTGCTGGGCGCAGGGTGAACTGTGTGTATTTACAAGGGGAGCATGCTTGGGGGGGGGGGGGGAGTTCCGGCATGCTTTTGGGTGACATTTCATTTTTCTTTGTTTTTGGAATTTTTCACTTTCACTTTGTTTTCATTTTTATTGGGACCAATTAGTACTCTTAAATTTAGGTTTCTATGTACACTTACTGAAAGGGGGTGTTAGGGAAGGTCATGTTGGGGTGGGATCTGGGAGAACTGTGCTGATGGGGTTGCATGCTACAGTATGCCTGGACTGGGCCGTCGTCATCCTGGATCCAGTGGTGGGGCGTTGTCATCTGCTTCTCTAGCTAGAGCTTCTTCGGTCTTGAGGTGACGAGTGCTGAAAAGTGGTCGTCTTGTGTGAGTCGTGGCTGGTTGTGGGTTGGTGAATTAGTGAATTCGTGTGTCTGCTGCAGTGATGAATGAATCTGTCGGTGATGTGAGCGATGGTGTTGTGAATATGAGGTAGACCTGTGTGCTCCAGTAGAGTGTCGCGTGGTGTCGGCAAGTACAGTCCTGTGAATAGGCGAATACCGTGGAAGTAAGAATGAGTGATTGGTCGCATGTTGTGAGTGGTGAGGTGAGACCATGTTGGGCATGCATAGGTGAGGAGTGGGATGACATGTGTCCTGTAGACGGTGGTGCGAGTGACAAGAGTGGTGCCTGACGATGGGCGAAGTATGGGAGCGAGCTGACGCATGACATGAGCAGGGTGTCCACCGACAGGGAAAACCTGGAAAACAGGGAAAAGTCAGGGAATTTCATCTTACAGGGAAAAGTCAGGGAAATATCAGGGAATTTTCATTTGGGTCAGGGAAAAATTATACAAAACAGCCCAGAATAAACATTTTTGTAGTACTGAATAGTTAAATTATTATAATTTAGCTATCGCAGTAAAACAATTTGTAAGCGCTTCTGATTACATTCACTGCTGGGAAACCTGATTAAATTTTTTTGATATAAAATTGTTTTTCTTATTTTATTCAACATATTGAGTCACTTAGAATGTAGTCTGTGATTCAAATGCATGTATCCAATTCTTTTAATGTTGTGCCATTAAAACTATTTATTTCAAATTTGCTGTGTTGATGTAAAATTATTGAATTAAAGATACCAATTCAGCCAAGAAGTTAGGGCAGCTTGTAATATTTTGGGTCTTGAGCACCGATTAGGGTGAAGGAAGTTGGGAATAACCAGTATTAAGATTGGGATTAACCAGGATTAAGATAGGAAATATCCTTGAGAAATCTCACCAAAGTCCCAGCGCTATTTTCACAAGCAAAATACAGGTGTGACCGGTTACTGATAAGCAATCACACTAGCCATTTGACCGATGCAAGCCTTAAAAAGTATCAGTTTTGCCGATAATAGGTCAGGGAAAATTAACAGATATTACCTGGAAAACAGGGAAAAGTCAGGGAATTCCAAAACTGAATATTAGTGGACACCCTGATGACGTGATTTTGTGACCATGTTGTCGATGTATGGGATGAGGTCGAAATGTTTGTCGAGGGTGATACCAAGATATTTAATTTTTGGTGACCATGGGATGGTGGTGCCTGACAGTTTGGGTGGATGTTCTGGAATGATGTGCTGTTGTGTGAAAAGAATGGCTTGTGATTTGGTTCTGTTGAGTGAGATGTCACGAGACAGGAATTGATTTTGGAGTGAAGTGAGGCCACGGCTGAGGCGGTCGCTGCACATGTGTTTGTGTTCTGATGATGAGATGATGCATGTGTCGTCTGCATATTGAACGATGTGAGTGCCTGGAGGTGTTTTCATGTCTGCGATGTGGAGAGTGAAGAGGAGGGGACTGAGGAGCGAGCCCTAAGGGACACCTGCAGGGATGGGTCGTGGTTCTGATAAGGTGTGCTCCACCCTCACCTGAAAGGTCCTGCCTTCCAGGAAAGAGCAGAGCAGCCGAACCAGATGAGGTGGAATGTCGGTGGATGATAGGCGTGATATGAGCTGGTGATGTGGGACAGAGTCGAAGGCACGAGCGAGATCTAGGAGAACCATGCCCGTGTGTTGCCGCCTGGAGAATCCGTGGACCACCAGTTGCTCCACACGGGCGATGGCATGAGTGGTGGAGTGTTTGGGTCTGAACCCAAATTGGTGATTGGGAAGGAGATTGCAGGTTTGTACTGCGATGGTGAGACGTCGGAGGATAACTTCCTCGGTGACCTTGGACAAGATGCAGAGGAGTGAAATGGGTCTGTATGAGGTGGGCTTCCCTGGCTTAGGGATTGGCACCACTATGGCGTTCTTCCATGGAGTGGGAAAATGAGTGAACATGATCATGGCGTTGATTATGCATGTGATGAAGATGGTGGCTTTACGAGGGAGTGCACGAAGTAATGGTGTGGGTATGGCGTCGTCACCTGAGCTGCATCACGTTGCAGACAGGTGATGATGGAGAATATTTCGTCTGGTGTGGTGAGACGGAATGATGGTGTGTCGGGTAGCAGTGGAAGGGTGACGTGATTGGTGAGATGTGGTAACTGTCCTTCTTCGTCAGAAGATTCTGAAGATGATAGTGAGGGAATGGTAGCAGAGGCGAATTTAGTCTGGAGGTGAGCTGCTATGGTTTCGGACCTCTTTGCTGCGGTCTCTACCACTGAAGTGGGGGTGGTGAGAGGTGGTGTGATGGTGGGTGTGGATTTGAGCTTGCGAATGTATGTCCAGATGTTGCCAGATGATGTGGTGAGGGATTCGAGGCGCCCTGCCTCCTGGTCAGCCCTCCAGCGAGCCACAATTCGCCGACACCAGCCCCGCAACAGGTGGTAGACCCTCCTGTGGAGCAAGGAGCGTGATGCCTGCCACCGGGCTCGCCAGCGGTTCCTGAGGGACGTGGCGTCTCATCTCTGGTGGAAATGGGGTGAGAGATGAGGTGGATGGGATGAGTGGTATGTGTGCGTTGGCTGCGTTCTTGATTGATGTGGTGAGGTGATTGACGTGCTTGTCGATGTCTGCTGGTGAGGAAATGGAGCTGTGAGGTCGATGGCGTCTGAAACCGCGCCTTGAAAACCGTACCAGTCTGCGGAACGGAAGAAAAATCGTGGAAGGTGAGGGTTGGAGTGAGCTCGATAGTGGATGAGTGCGGTGACAGGAATTTGGTCTGATGTGCTGTCGGTGATGGTGTGCATGTTCGAGACGATGGGGTGATGTGTGGAGAGAGTGTAATCAATGATACTTGGTTGACGTCTGAGTTGGTGGGGGTGGTGGGTGCGGTGAGGGTGAGCGGTGAGTGACGGAGGAAGTTCCTGATAACTCCACCCCTGCGGTTGGTAGTGGGACAACCCCACGATGGATGAGTGGCATTGAAGTCTCCCGCCATTACAACATGTATGTCGGTCCTGCCGAGAGCCTCAATGTCTGCAGTAGGGAAAGCAAAGTTTGGAGGGAGGTAGACGGAGATGAGGGTGAGTGGATATGGTTGATTATGGAGACGAACAGCCACTGCCTCAGTCATGCGTGAGGTGGGGATGACACGTCTGTGGTGTGAGATGGATGAGCGGATGAGGATTGCCACCCCCCACCCCGGCCTTCACAGTCGGCGCGGTGAGTGAGGAATCCTGTGGAGTGGTGTGGATGAGGTGAGCCAAGTTTCTGAGAGGAATATGACATCGGGTTGGTGAATGTTGATGAGATGGTGGAGATCGTTGATTTTTGAGGTGAGTGAGTTGCAATTCCATTGAATGAACCTAAGGTGTCTGTCCATCGAAGAAGGCGAGGATGGTGTTTAGAACTATTTCTATTTTCTCTGCTGTGGTGCATGCCTGTTTGATGCGTCTGATTGTGGTGACGATGCATGGAATGAATCCTTTGATGAAGCGTATGATTTCTGAGATGGAGTTTCCGAAAGAGGAAGTGTCGTTCGTGGTGTCATGAGGTTGATGGTGAGAGCTGGTGGTGTCATTGGTAGTGTGGTTTGTGGTGGGTGAACGTGATCCTGTGGTGACTACCTGAGAGTATGACATGGAAGTGGATGTGGTTGGTGACGATGAGGTGACGTTTTTGTCAGATGACACTGTGTCATTCGTGGTGTCATTCGCTTGTCGCATCATGCGTTGCGTTTGCGTCTGTCGTAGTTGGGGGAAGTCTTTTGTCGACAGTCTGTCTGGTCCAGGTTGTCGTGTCTGTTCGGTGTCATTAGTCTTTCGTTCTCCTCTTCGTGGGTGTCTTCGCTCGTAGGCCAGATGGTTTGGGCCATGCATGTACAGACAGTGTGCCTTACTGCAGTATCAGGTTAGATTCAAACGTGTTTTTCGTTAGGTACAATATTTCATTTCGTAACCTTCACATTTTAGAAACTTCAAATGTGGGGGTCATTAAAATTAAAACTAGTTTTCTTTTGTGTTTCTTAATTGTTTTGCTTTATTGAACCCGCATGATCTCTTTTTTGTACATAATGGTACAAAGATATTGGACAAGTAATATAAATGATATAATGTACATTTATGTACAGTGATATGATGTAATGATCAGAATTCTTCACTTCCATATAACTGTTAAGTCACCATTGGTTTGACTATGTCTTCATTAATCTGAAACAAAAAAGGAAAGCAAGACACACAACATATATACTGTGTTAGTATATGAGCAGGCTTACGTATATGATTTAAAGTTTGTGATCTAAGTACTCTTCTACTGAGTAAAAAATATCTTCAGCAAAAATGCCCTTCAAATTTATTTTGAAGAGTGTAGAATCTGAGAAAAAAAATTTCTTGTAAATTTTATGACAGTTTGTTAAAAATTTGACTGCCGAAGTAGTACAGCCTTTTTGTACTAATTTAAAATTTACAGTGGACATGTGAAAGTGTTTTTTATTTCTAGTGTCATGTTTGTGATATAGACTAAGTTAATTAATTTTTCTGAAAAATATTTTTGTTCTTGGAGTAGGCCTAGTAAATAATGTGTGCTCATGATAGTGGCAAAATCTTGGTGCTTTTAAAAAGGGGCCTACAGGAGATTTTTGCCATTCTTTATTCTAATTGTGCTTTCTTCAAGGAACACTGTAAATCATTTATATACGCTAGGTGTTATGCACTAGTGAAGGTACAGAGGTTAATCAAGAACAAGACTTTTGCATCATTGTCATTATACAAGTGTAGTTTTATTTCGACCTTCAGAGACAAACACTTCAGTCACATGTACCAACTGTAGTGCAAAAAACAGTAAACATTTGACTTCCCTCAAGCGCGCACAAATTTATCTCTGTTCGAAATTGACTTTTTACACTAGAAACTATAGCCTAGTTGACCTAAAATTGAGCCCTGTGGTACTCAATATTTTATTTTCCTAGGTTTTGAATAAAGTGAATTAAAGTATGTATTTTTATCTTTGACACATGTTAGGCCTACTTGTTGCTGTCTGTCTGTAAGGTATGAAATCATCAGTTTGTTAGTTATTCCTGTAACTTTGTAAATTGTGTATGAACAAGTTATGATTTACACTGTCAAAAGCTTTAGTGAGGTCACAGAAAATTCCAATAGAAAGCAGCTTTTTAGCTAGTGAATTTAGAAAACTATTTGTGAGTTTGAAAATTGCATCATTTGTTGATGTCTTTTTCCTAAAGCCATACTGGACATTTGATAAAATTGTATATGTTTCAAAATGTTTTACTAGTATAATATGAGTTAATTTTCCAATGACTTTTGAAAAAAGAAGTGAGCAGAGAGATTGGTCTGTAATTGGCTGCACTGGTCTGGTCTCCTTTTTTAAACAGCATTGTGATCATGGCTCATTTGTGTCTGTCAGGAAACAAACCTGTTTCAAAGATAGCTTTGTAAATATGGCTTAGTGGGTAATTAAATTGAAAAGCACATTGCTTTAACAATTTACAGTTGATACCATCATATACGTTAGACAGTTTTGATTGTTCTCTCCACTGCTTTTGGAGTTGTATGAGTGAGCCTCATAGCAGAATATTCTGTACCCTGAATAACAGGAATGGGTTTTGTTTAGTATTTCATTGACTGCATTTAAATAGTGTGAATTACATATATCTGCAACTATTTTAGGGTTTGTAGATACAAAATCATTAACTTTTAGTTTTACAACTGAACATTGTTTGTGTGCTTTTCCTGTTATTTATAATGTTCCATGTGGTTTTTATTCTATTTTATGAGTTTTCAATCAGGTTGTTGAAGTAAGTCTTATTTGCACATTTTATAACATTACTTAAGGTTTTACAATATATATTGTAATGGTTTATGAAATTAGGATTGCTGCTAACTCTGGCTGCTTTGTAAAGTTTCCTTTTGTTTTCACTACAAATTTTTAGTCCTTTGGTGAGCTAAGGACTTTTATTGGATATCATTGGGTTTCGTGGGTTAGTCTTGATGGAATTTTTTTTTTTAAAAGTAAGAAGACTTTGTTAGCCAAAAAGTTAAAACTTTTCATTTCTTTCATCTTCAAATTTTTTATGTTTTCTAATGAAAAATTTCATATTTTCTTATATAGAAGGCTTTTAGATGGCATATTGAAATAAGGCATCATTAATACTTGCGCTTCATGGTCTTACAGGCCATTTACTACTGGAAAGCAGTGATATGTTGCAACAAGGTTACTTTTAGTAAAAATGTTATTAATAGCTGTTTGGGAGGTTCCATCAATTCTAGTGACAAAGTTAACTACATATTTCAAGTTGTAAGTATTGAGTAGACTATTTAGTTAAGTTTTTCTGTTGCTATCTATTAAGTAATCAATATTAAAGTCTCCACATAAAATAATTTATGGGTTAGGTCTGTAAACAGATTTAATGTTACTTTTAAGCATTTTTAGAAAATTATTAAAAGTTGCCAGGTTGGGTTCTGTATATGTTCGTAATCACTATTTTTTTTTTTACCTGTTTTGGTTGCTATGCATACACAACTTCATTAAAAGAACTTGATCTTCACATATTTAATGTTCATAATTTTTATAACTAATATTAGCATTTTCGTTAATGTTAATACAGGTGTTTTCCGTAGCCATACTTGTTTCTACAATGACTAGAACAGAAGGAATATGCAGGAATTTTTATTTGCTTAGAAAACTATTCTGTTAAATGAGTTTCTCTCAAACATAATAGATGGAAGTCCAGGCTGCATTCTGTAGACAATTGTTCTAGGCATATTGAGAGTTAATTGATTTTTCTAGTTACACCCCTAATATTTTGATGGTAAAGACACAACTGACTTGCATTTGTTTGTATTGGTTTATGATTACGTGACCAATTATAAGATATTTTTGAGGCTGGGTGCATGAGTGAAACTTCTTTGTTATATTAATTTATTCTTAAAGGCATAGATTCTTTTACCCCTGAAAAATTCTCAAGATTACCAACAATAACATGGATTTTTTACTTGAGCCATGTCCAGCCTGAATCCTGTAGGCAATGCGGTCAGCAAGTTTCCACTTCCCAAATGATTCAAGTGCAGACCATGTCTCGTGTGATCAACTCTGGTGGTTATTTCCTCTAGTCCAATCACATCAATGGGGCTGAATCTGCTTGACCCCACACAGCCCTGTAGAGCACCTTCCCGTGCAGATCATCACACTGGTGAGACTATGTTATTGATGTCCTTACCAATTGTGTACTTTTCACTTCTATCAGTACTGTTATCAACCCCCCCCCCCCCCCACAGTGACTATTTGGTCTGATCTAAAAAAAATCATCATTTAATATACTAACATCTTCTGCAACACTGCCAGGTCCAGCATTAGGTTTGCAAAATGTAGGAAAGTCATGTCTCTCACCCAGTCATCCTTGGCGCACTCTCCTATGCCTCTCACGTGACTGCTTCCGAGGATCAGAACTTTACTTTTCCTTCTGGATCTTTCTGGGTTATTTGGTTGAAAGAGAGATGATCTCTGGTTCATCTTCCTTCAAATCATCAGGGGCAGATAATCTAGTTGTGCACAGCACCTCTGATTGAGTGACCTGTTAACAGACTAGGAATGGAAAGATACCAAGTTGTCTTAAAAATATTGTGGCGAAAATTGTATTTTGTGTTCAAACAGTACTTATTTCACAGCTTGCTCTGTTGGATTAGCATGGATAAGGGAGAGCATCTGAGATTGGATAACTCAACTTTAAAAATGGATGAATAAATATCACTTTAATATATTATTTGTTCCTGTAGTGCTGAACGGACTCCGCAATTTCATGTGCAGTAGTTCAGAGCCATTGTCATTGTTATGAAGGAAATTTTTTTTTCCATTTCCAATGCTATTTCCAAGAATAATCACCATTTTTAGTAGGAGTGAAGCAAGCAAGTTCACTTCTTAAGCTTTGTATTGAGAAATATGTATTTGTTTTGTATTTCTGCCTGTTTGATAGTTCCAAAACATGTGACTTAGCTACATGGGTACTGTATTTCTGAAGGGGGAAAAAAAACAACAACATTGTTTTAGAAACATTTGAAAGGGCTGTTCAATCACGAAACACTAACGTAATAGTATTGCCCTCAGTTCAATAGTGAAAAAATAATATTTGTAAAATGGGTATTAAAAGCATTATTTTTCTTAAACAGAAATATTTTGCATAAAATAATTTGTTTTTACGTTCATATTTTTGTTTATTCAAAAGAAGTTTGTTTTTCTTATGGTATCTTACATAAAGTGCTGTTTTTTGTTTTTTTTAATACATGTTTTTAAATAAATTTTTAAAGTAAAAGGGTTTTCTAACAGATTCTACACATTACAGATATTCTGCAGATGCATAAACTATCAAATTGAGGAATTTTGGATTTTCAGTTATCAGATCACTGGTTATTTGTATTGCCTGTTTTAAAAATCTATATAAAAACACTCAATTTTATTTGTAAACTTTTCTAAACAAGGACATTTAGGAAATTTTTCCAGGATATTGTTTTCATGGAACTAAAAATTATTCTGCTTTTCAAATTTTTTTAAGCAAGAAATTTTCGTAACGTATTGAATCCTGGGTGTTGTCACTTAACATTTTGTCAAAATTGAGTTGAGTTGAGTATAAATTAGGTAACATTTTTTTAAAACTTCAGATTGATTGATTGAAGATGAACCTTTTGGAACTAGGCCTATTCATATTGTGTGTCTTATGTGGTGTTAGTTGAAAGAGTACACATGCAATATTATATTTGATTGAAAGTATTTTCTACAGATGAAACGCAGCGTTGGATCACTTTGTTGCCAGAGGTATTGCAAGATGAGACAAAGTCTGCACTGAAGTCAATTTTTGGCTCTCTTGATAATGTTCTTAATGAGTTGGACAAAGAGAAAGCAAATGACATTCTTGTAAAGACTTCTCCGAAGGTGGCGGTAAATGTAAGTATTTTATTTTCTTGTAGTATGCGATGTTTTTTTTTTTTTTTTTTAATGGTATTTGTGTCTTGTTGTGAAAGTGTGATAGGTGTATATAATGGTGTACAAATTTTGACGCAGTGACAAAGCCTTGGTGTAGGTACCTTACCTCCTCACTCCTTACCAAGGGTGCTAACCTTGCCACAAATTCACCAACTCCAAAAGGACCCACAGAAACAAAAC